>JAUMHR010000086.1:9541597-9571548 GCA_032361145.1 Enteromius fasciolatus
AATAATGCAGTGAGATTATTGTCTGCACAAGGAGTCTGACAACAGCCAGTGCTCCACACAGAGATCTGATCATCATCATCAGTCTGTCTGGAGTCACATGAAGTAACAGAACAAACTGAGACAGACTCAATCCAGAAGAACTGTGGCAACGTCTCCAAGATAAAGAAAAAAAAAACACCTGAAAATACTAGTGGCCTAAGACTTTTGCAAAGTACTGTAAATATTTTATAAATAAATACTTTGTCAATTTAATGCATCCTTACTGACTCCAAATTTTTGAAAGGTAGTAAGTGTACATATAAAAATAAATTAATACTCATTTGTTATATTAAATACTACATTAATTAATTGATATTAGTACATTTCTTACTTAAAATTATGTAAAAAAATAAAGAAATTCTAAAAAAAAAAATTAACTGGTTAACTCAAATCAAATTAAACTTGATTAAACAAAAATCCAGAAATCATCAAAAAGGTTGAGGTACCTGGTGAAGAAGCCTGGTAGATAATTTGGTTTTCTTCTCTCTCAGGAACAACAGTATGACAAACTGCCATCATGGTCAAAAACTCACAAATCTGCGGGGATGTAGGCTATGGAGAAATAAAAGAAGCAGATTTGAATTATTAACATACATAACCCAAAAGAAACTCTTTTAATATTCAAGCTGACGGAATAATAACAGGTCTTACATGATTCTTCTCAATGTTCTGGATAAGAGCAGGGTCATCAAACTCAGTGGAATTATGACTTGTAGAGGGAAGGTGACTGCAGCAAAAAAAAAACACAAAAAAGAGATGTAATGGACAACATAACGAAATAAAGCACATTATCCTCTTACACCTGCATAATATTTGCTAGGGTGCAGGACAAAGATAGAACCGGCGGCATCTGACCTGAAGTCCTCCATGGATCGATCGCAGTCCAGGTCTGGGAAATGCCTGGAGACAGCATTATAGATCAGTGGCCACTCACACAAATATAAACAAAAGTAACAGATCAATGCACACTAATAGAGGCAGAACGATGCAAAGCACATAGATAATGTGAGTGTTATTGATGGACAAAAGCAAAGAAACACTACTATTACCCGTATGTAATTCCAGCTATCGTGCACTTCTTAAAGTGCATGACGTTGCAGGTGAGAGTGCCGGTCTTATCTGAAAACAGATATTTTACCTGAAAAAGAAAGAGACAGTGAAGAAGATGTACTGGAGTAGGGGTAAATAAACGTCTGAAAAAGTTAATAGGAGGAGCTTCTCCTCACTTGGCCGAGTTCTTCATTCAGATTAGACGTTCGGGCCATAGCGGGAGTGTCTGTCTCGGCGTAATACATCTCAACATCCTGTAAACATGCATAAGGAACAAAGCACTTACTCACAGAGAATCAAGAGGTCTGTGCTCATGGTTTTGGCAACACTTCTACCAATGCATTTGGTGATTAATATATTTTATTATTTTACCCAGTTGATGAAGAGAGCCTGTGTGAATTTGACCACTTCTAGCGTGACCAGGAGGCTGATGGGAATCAGGTTGTTATAGAGGATGATAAATGTTAGCAGATTGTACCAGAAGTTCAAAGAGATGTCACCTGGATACACAACCACATATGCTTATTTTATAAAGGCTAACATTTGCAAAATTAACCAAAGTATTATTTTTGTTTTAGTAAGTGAAGATTTTCTGAAAAGGCAATGTAGGCTGGGTTTCACCTGCACGGGAAAGGTACCAGCAAGCCTCATCTGTGTGTTGTGTATTCCATATGGCAGCGCCGATGGAGCTGACCAGCGCCATGACCAGGAGAATACAGAACAGAACCAGGATCTGCATGTTTGTCACACGCTCCACATTAGAGCGCTTTAGCGGAGCTTTAGTGGAATTCTGCAGGATGGAAACATTATATTAATGCTCAAAAACAATTTGAACATGCACTACTGTTCAAATTTGGGGTCAGTATTTACCTCTGTGGTATTTTCATAACATAATCTTCAAATAATACTGATAACTGTCCACAGTGTTATTTTACTGTTATATATAAATATATATATACACTATATTTTAATCAGTTTTTACAGTATTTATTTAACTCACCTTAAGTTAGCTTATTTAGTCAGCTTTTAATTGTATATTTTCAGTTCTTATTTTTATTTTAAATTGTCATTTTATCATAACTATTTTTAACTTTAATTACTGATATTTTCAATATTCCTACTACTACTAATAAAAATAATAGTGCATTTGATACAGTAGCCAATGTAATATTCCTTTAAATGCTGCATATTATTCTATATATTTAATTATTTATAATAATATAAATAAAATTATTTTTTGGTCAACATTGAGCTTTTATGAGATCACACTTACCTGCATAAGTTTTGAATCATGTCCAGTGTAAACTATAATTCCCACAACCCACTGCGTGTTCCTGAGCTGGGCTCCTCGTAACAACACCTGGTCTGGCCCAAGTGGAGCTGGACTGCAATACAAGCACATGATGACTGAATGTAGTGTGTGTGTGTGTGTGTATGCAAGTTTTATTTTAATTTTTCATTAATAGCAAGTTGACGTACTTGTGGTTGTCTAAGCGCAGTGTTCCAGTGAAGTCATACAAGTGTCTGTTTGGGCCCTCACATTCAAGACGACCAGACAAAGCCATCAGTTCCTCCAGAGACTGAAAACTAGCTGTGAGAGAGAGACCCTGAAACAGACATTTAACAGACCATGTTATACTCTTAAAACACATTATATACATTTATATGTAATACGTACCTGTCGGATCTTTAGGTTGGTCTCACCATCTAAGTTGGATGTTTCAGTATAGCACATGGCCTGAGGCTCACTGTGAGAAAAACAGCAGCAGATGTTGAACACAAACCAGTTGCGCACAAACATAAATAACACACATATATTTTCCTAACACATTCCCAATATTACATTTTATTTTTCACTACTATAAATTACGCTACAGTACAGACACAGGATGACAAACCCCACGGATACACACACAAACACACTGCGGTGCTGACCTGGAGGACACTATGACCATGTCAGCCGGAAGATGCTGCCCATTGGTCACCTTGACTATGTCTCCCACTGCCACCTAGTGGGCAGGTGCAGCATTGCAACAGCATGAGGAGGGAGAAAATGAGATTAAGAAAGAGACCACAGTGCTTGAAACAAAGAAAGAAGGAGCAACACACAGCAGGATGTACAAAATCAAAAAGAGAAAGTAAAAAAAAAAAAAGGAAGTGAAAGGTGAACTGAAAAAAGCAGGTGCTACCATAAAAATTACAGGACGGAAATGAAAGCATCATTGACAGAAAAGAGGGGAAACAAGAAGAGAGTAGGAAAAAAAGACGCAGAAAGAAAGAGAAAGATAGGGTCACCTGCTTCCATATGATGGTTTGCCATGCTCCGTTACGCAGAACTGCAAACAATGACATTATCAGAAAATCTCGACTCATGAATATATAAACAATATATAACTCCAAATAGACAATACAAACAAATTGACATTTTTATTTAGAGGCAATATTTGCCCCTAAAAAAAGACTTTCAGGGACATCCTGACCTTTGTGAGAGCATATTTTTTGTCATCATATATTTTTAATAATTTTGAATAATAATAATAGATGCTACTTATTAAAATTCTGACAAATAACAAATAGCCGGTAATCATTTTTATTTGTTGTGGCAGATAACTGTTAAATTCAAATTATATACCATTTTTTTTAAATAGAAAAATAAATAAATAAAAAACTAAATTAATTAATCATTTAAATGCTGAAGTAAATTTTTTTGCGTCACAATATTATAATGTACATGCACATTATTATTAAGTAAACATTACAAATAAATATACACTGTGACGTTGCTAAAAATTACATTTTTAAAAAACATTTTAAAAACACAAGGGTAAGCCAAAAGTAATTCATGATGTTTTTAGAGCTTAATCAAAAACCATATTCAATACATATTTTACAGCACTTGCCTCCAAGTACAGATATTTGACAGATATAGGTCACTACCATGACTGCAAAAGCACTAAACCCATAACCTGATAGGCCTAATAGAGTTTTTGAAATATATCAAATCTTAGATAACAGATAAAAGTATCTTCTTGCCCTTGATATTTTTGTTACTTTTGGTTGTCCTAGTTAATTTCTGACCGTTACACAGATATGACTGCAATACTCAACCTGTTGTCTTTTTCTTGTTCACCGTATTATCTGCTTTATGTCTTTTCTGCGGAAACACAACATGTGACATCTCATCAGCATTATTCGTCGGAAAAATATCCACTGCATTTCAAAGACAATGCACTTATCCAGTGTTGTCAAAACATAGTCTGGACAGTTTAACGGTGATTCAGTGCTCAATTCAGCAGAATACTCACATAATCCTCAATGATCTCCTTGATCCCAGCCACTGTCAGAATAAAGATAAGGGGCACCAGAGTTGTGTAGCGACCCGTCGGTGAGACATCAGGGATTTGCTGCATTTGAAAACGCACGTAGATAAACATAATATAAAGTACTTTACATTGGTGGTAAAACATGCTTTAAATAAAATCTATAAAATCAGCACTCAGTCTTGAATACTTCAAAACAAACTGCTTAGACGCACTTTTTCAGGAATATCAATACAGTGCTACCTTGCAAAACACTGTAATGAGTAATTAACATGACACAGTGAAGAAACCTTTTAGCTATTTAGCTTTTTTGCTCACTTGTTTTCATGTAATACTAGCCTAACAGGTTGGTCACATGGCGGCCACTATTGAGATTGCATAGTGACTCATATAGTGGATGAGAGTGAAGCAGTGGACCACTTCCAAAAATGGATATGTTGGCAAATAACCGAAAAGTCAGCAATATAGCACATCAGAGATCCCCTTTAAAAGAAATCACCACAACCAATACATTTTGTACTTAGAGGTCCTCAAGACAAAGCAGAAGCAGTCCGGACAGCGTGCCAAGTGTCTTACCTGCATAAGAGCGATGAAGAGAAAGAAAGCATTAGCTGCTCGCCTGATCTGTTCGTACAGGAACCGCGGCAGGAAGGTAAGGATCCCGTATTTAGCCGTGCTGGAGGGGGCGAAAAAAGGGAAAATCTACAGTTTTTAAACCATCAAACTATTTTTAAACATCTATATACACAGCCAGGGCCATATCAGCACTAATTTAGAATTAGCTCCACTCAGGCTTCTGGGAGGGAAAAAGCATTTGTAAGTGTTTTGATACAAGCCAACATCCACCTGCTTGACACTTCACTGCCCACTGCATTAAATTTAGATAAACAATCCCAAAATAAGTGTCTGAGCGGTTAGGATGGATGTTTCTGGCAGTGTCCGTCAATTATTGGTATTGATCGACCTCCTAAGTAGCTCTTGAATAGCTGATCACGGCAGTAAATGTTTTACAGTCATTAAAATAGCTGTTAAGAATGCCTAAAAATAACCTGTAGGACTACAAATTTGCCTCCTTCTCAAGGTTGTCCATCTAAATCTAAACATGAGTCAGTATCTGTTTGTGTGGGTGTGTGTTTATATCCGCATCTGGAGGCATATTTTGTATACTGCATACCTAAACGTAGGGAGGTTTTCCACAGAGATGAAATAGAAGTAGAAAAAATTGAAGAGCATTTAAGTAATCTAAGCAAAATAAAATAGCTATTGTGCAATGGAAAGCTTCTACTGATGTTGGAACCATATTTGTTAATAAAAAAGCTTTATTTTAAATAGTGTAAGCATGTTTTTATCCTACAGCATGTGTACTTATGTGAGCGCAGTCTTCTGTAAACACGACACCCTTCTTGGGCTCATCGGCAATGAGTTCACAGCCTAACACACCCTGTGTAACCCACACTGTGGCCTCAAACAGCAGCTCGGTAGCTGACCTGGAAGTACGGCAGGCTATCGTTGACATCAAAGAGTGGCTGAGACCATTCATACGATCCCCTTCATTAACATTCAGCGGTCCAATCACACACACAGTAACCCACACTGCCGTCACCATGATGTGTAGTACCTGGGGTTACCCTAAAAGACTGATATGGATGATTGCGCTGCTGGATTTGTTGGTCTGGTTACTTCTGACTGACAGCTGACCAATGGAGGCCAATGCAATGGGAAGCAGAAACCGGTTGGTAAATAAAAAATGAAGACCGAGGAATAAGAGAGTGATCTGAACAATTGTTATGAAAATTTCCACTGCCGCAGCCACACAGGCATTATACGCCGAGAAGCTGATGAGCTGAAAAGGTCAGAGCTCCGTCTGATCTGAAATTAGCCAATGACAAAACGGCTACGGATTTCTAGGCCCGCCTTAATGTTGTTACAGGAACCAAAATAGAGGCTTTTAGGGCAGAATCAAATCTTTAGAATACACTGGCGGATCGATGAAGAGTGTGTGGGTGAGTGTTTCGGTACTGAGAGGCTGATTTTTTTATGAGCTTCCATATTGTGGCACTAATATAAAAGCAATCTGGGATCCAAATCTATCAAGCTTTCGTAACAACTATTGATCATACGCATAACACAATCATAAAGTTCTCATCAAGCATATTCACCGCATATGAACTGAATCAAATTGAGATAACAGCCATTCAAAAGATGAAAAAAAAAAACACTTTGAAGGACTTGGGCACTTTGGAGACCAAAAGACTGTTCTGGAACTGCAGATGAACTCTAGCCAAGCACAGCCTGGAACATGACCTTGGTGTACTCACAGGAAATCTCTGATGGAGTACTTCACTTAATGGGAGCCATTCGGATTTGCGTTCAATGTTGCATACATTTAGCAGGTAAATTCCCCGAGGGAAATCTTAACTTGATTAAAGTATTTTTACAAGCAATCTCATAGCATTAGGTATTAGTATTTAGGTGATTTTTATGATGGATCGTGAAACGTTGGAACAGCTGTGTTGTTGGTGAGGCATCAAATACAATGCGTTTAATTTAATAATTAATTCAAGAATAGCAGATGAGCACAAAAAATTGAGAGTGAAGGAAATATATGAAAAACGTGAGGAGTCTTCACATCTCTGTGACTGGCGGATCAGACTGTAGATGAGATATTGTGCAATATAAAATAATACATAATAATATATTAATTATAATGAAAATGGAAGATGCATCTCCAGCCACCATCAATACCCCTGCATTTAATTTTTACTGAGAGTCTAATGTTTTAAACTTGATAAAGATTTTACTGTTAATAAATAAAGATACACAAAATATTCTTATTAGTGCATTATTTCAGTTTGATGCAAATATGTGCATTAAAACACAATCTTAATGACATTTTTAAGCAACTTTTTAAAGCAAAGATTAAATAAAAACTAAAACTGTTAAATAAATTGGGATTAATAACCTTTAGCAAGGATGCATTTTAGCTTCCTATGAATCAAAGAATATTGAACAGCATGTATCAAATCAAATTATCCTATTAGAATGATTTCTGAAGGATCGTGTGACACTGAACACTGGAGCAATGACTGCTGAAAATTCTGCTTTCCTGTCACAGGAAAAATTGACATTTTAAAATATAATAAAACAGAACATAGTTATTTCAGATTGGAATATTATTTTACAAATCTTACTGTATCCTTGCAGCCATCATAAACATACGAAACTTTTGAAACACATTAAAACACTGACCCCAAACTTTTGAATGGTAGTGTACAGTAAATAAAAAAACATTACAGTATGGTTGTCTTGCTGATACTGCAAGTTAAACGCTTATCCATATGCATATGCATTTATCCTTTGCATTTATTTTAGAACAAAACACAGTTTTTTCATCCTCATTTCAGAAGACCATGCAATACACCACCGCAACAAAGATACAAGTTTGCAGCCATGATTGTGTTCACACTTTAAGCAAATAATACAAGAAAACAAGCGTGAATAAATCAAACTGCATTATAAGTGTATTCTCAATAAAGACCTGAATGAACTCACCTGACATGGTTGTCACAATATTTGGTGCTCTGGGCTCGGTTGAGCAGCACAGTCCTTGCTGTGGCATCTATCGGGTCCGCCTGTGATGTAGTTCCGGACATCTCATCCTCTGCCTTGCGGTAACCGGCGGCGGAGCACGCGGGTCCTGCACCGTTCGAGTGATGGGAGAGAGGCGAGGCTAGCGTAAGTGCGCGTGGAAGAAGACAGGAGGAAGAAGAGACATAGAAATGTGTTTTACAGTTCAGTGCGCTGGCCACTAACACTACTACTGTGCTGATGCAAGCCGCCCCTGATGCCAATGACGTTTCCCTCGGTGCACCGCCCTCCCCGTCCATTTCATCCTCCCCATCCTCCTCATCCTCATCATCCACGAGCAAAAGCTCCGTCACCAATACACCATACGCGCGACGCCCACGGGACCCCCTGTATAGAATGTGCTGATGGGCGCACAATGGCGCAGCAAACACCTTTGTAGGAAACCTTCTGCATTTGTTTATCTTTATAAAGCTGCTTTATTCCGTGGAAACACCTGTGTATTCACGATGCGCTGAAACGAAAAGCAATGAGACAATGGCTGTGCCTCAAAACATAGCGCGCTTCCTACCTAGACAGCATTTTAGACATGATACCTACATCCATAGATGTCGGGAGAGTCACGACGCTTTAAAAAGACACCTCTAACGTTACCTTCAACATCAATATACTGAGAGCGTCCGTTGCGTCGACGGTTTTTCGCAACTATAATGATTTTAGAAACTACAATATAATTCGTTTAAATAGCCGCAATGACTTATTACAATAAAAATATTGTACAATGATTTATATGACATTTTTATTTGATTTCTTATATGTATATGCAAAAGTACATAAATAAAACGTACATAAATTGATTTTAATAATATTTAAATGTAAACGAAATTAACTAAAACTATTTAAATAAATCTCTATAAATAATGTGATTTATTCATGAGTAGTTTCGAGCTTACAGCTGATTGGTCCGTAAGGTCAACCTTCTGCGATGACGTAACACACATATGGCTTCATCGCGTCCAGTGTAGCGGTTGCGTCGCGTCGCGTCGCGTGGGGTGTTTTGAGACACAGCCGCTTACTACGATTCCTTCAAATGTTGCCGCGTCGCAGACGGTAGCCAAATTAATATTTTCCGCACGTAATAAATAATGTATGTTCGGTAAATAAGAGCTCTGTCTGTATGTGACAGGAGAGTTTACCCAGCTGCTGCATGATCGAAAGCGGGTGTGGAGAGATGGACTACACGCGTCACTTCTCCCATTCCAGTCAGTCTCTTTAATAGACAAGCACCAAACCCTCTCCCACCGTGTCATTTGGGCCGCCTCGGGCAATCTGTGGACGTTTTAATAAGACTCCACTCAGCTCTCCAACAGAAGATGGTTTCCCTTAAGACAACGCGCGCTCTATGTCCGCGCCTAACGAAACCGTTCCCCGCAGTCAGACAACAACAAAAGCCTTACATTTAAAGGCGCAGGCACTGCTTGAGGGCCACAGATGTCCGACTGCACAATCATAGATCGAAACGCACTTAACGTGCTCACTGACCAGCAAAGGAGTCGCTTCCTGTTCTTTCGCTCCTCCTTGTTTCTACGATGGAAACTCCACCTGAGGCCACATGTATGTTTCTCAAAGAGTTGGTGATTGAAGGTCAGATGGTCAGTTTTATGCTATTATGTAGGAAGATTTACATGGTTAAGGCTAATGTGAATAGAGGTGCCAATAATGGTCATATGCCACTGAAAACTGTTGACCACTGATGTGAATATTGTGGGATTAATGAATTATTGACATGCACTGGGTTACATACTGCATTATTATTAACCAAATTCTGCTTTGAATAGTTTTAAAAGGTTTGACTCACAGCTGTTATGGTCAATAAAATAATTAGAAATGTTTCAAAAACAAACAAAAAAATTATTTTGTGATCCAGGCAATTATGGTTATTATTATTTTTTATAAAGGCTGTAGCCAAATATGTAAGTAAATGTGTATTGGGCTACAAATTATCTGAATATTGTGGGGGTTATGCATAAGGAAAAAATAAAATAATATAAAAAAAAACAGATATTATGGAAAAAGTTGTTTAAGCAAAGTTGAAAATATACTATAAAATGTAATAAAAAAATGTGTTTAACTCACAGTAAAGGTATAAGGAAGTGTGGTACTAAAAATATGGCTTTTATCTATGAAGTACTTCCTTTATACTTTAACTGTAGGTTAAACGCATATTAAAAATAGGTAGATAGATAGATCTCTCACAAAGTGTGTGCTTGCTGCTTGAGAATTTTTCACATTTTTTATCTACCTCTTCATTACACACAATTTTTTTTGTTAATTTATGTTGTAACGTATGTCATATGTAGCACCTTGGTCCTGGAGGAACGTTGTTTAGCTTCATCGTGTAGCTACTAAACTGTACATGGTTGAAATGACAATAAAAGCCGGATTGACTTGACTTGACTAGACCCAGCCATGTCGTCTCTTGCACCATATCTAACACTTTGCTAGTCAGTACTGCAAAACCACCAACCAGATGAATCAGCTAAAACCTGCGGATGTGATCATACCAAGGGCTATGTGTCCATGAGATCTATCTGCTTTCAGACACTGCATTCTGAAAAGGGCTTCTTCCTTCTGACAACATGATCTGAAGTTATGAGGAGCAGGGTGTAAATGTAGCAAGCACTCCTCTTTTTGGTGTCAAAGGCCAGCTTGACCACTGATAACTTTTTAGCAGGGAAGACACTTTTTATGGCTAATGTATCTTTCAAGGTGACTCTGGGCACCTTAGGAATTGATTGTAACATGAACTTAGAGCCATGTAGTTTAAACTAGTGGCACTTAAATAATTCTGCGATTTACTAGACAAAATTAAACAACTTAAAATCAAACACTGAGATACATTTAATAGTTTGAACATGTTTGACTCACAGCCTGTGACGTTGAAATAATAAATAGGTGAATTTTACTACTAATTTAGTAAGCGTGTTCATTTTGCTATCCTGACTATTCATGCTTGTCTTATAACAGACTGGCGACCCACTGAGAACCACTGCTGTAAACAACTGTCATGTTTCCAGATCTGCCTCACTAAATAAATATACAAAGCAACGTGAACCAGAGGTTCATGAGAGTTCCTCAGTAGGACGTATTCTGGAGTACGGCCAAAGAATCACATATGATACACTTTTGATTGTTTATCTCATATCCTGCTCTGAACAATCTCTTTCATTTTCTCTTTCTGGTACTTAGTCATTCAATCTTCATGGCCAGACCAGCAGACACTTTGTGCTCGGTTAACATCACAGAACTGTAAAATCAGCACTTAAATTATGTGCAGTAGGTTGACTGGACAGATACACGGCAAACCCTTCATTACAGACAAGCAAGCTCTGGTTAAGATTATTAACAAGAACTCAATTCACAAGTTGCCCAACATGTGCTGATAAAACTGGGAAGTTGAGTGCTACCCTGACTTTTGCCCTCTGATAAAGACCAAGAAAAAATCACTAATTGTTCTGTTCTTGTGTGAGGAGCATATAAATGGCACCCAAACCCTGTCAACAATTGCACAACATTTCTGCTCAAACATGGTTGAAAACTTGATTTTCAAAATAGAAAATATACCCTAATATACCCCTTTATAGCAATAAATTAACAATATAAATATAAGTATTGCTAAAGTAAATATATAAAGGTTATGTAAAGTTAATGTATGTGGTTGCAAAGATGTATGTGCATTTCTGGTACATTTCTGGAAACTTTCTGAAACTTTCTGAAACTTCCAGAGGAAGAAAAAAAAATCCAGTAATTTACCAGAAAGACTTCTGTTTATTTGCGTTGATTACGTAAAAATAAATGCCCATTGAATTTAATAGTTTGGGCTATATTGTTAATTGTAACCTTAATATTATAGTAATATGCAAGTAATAGGGCTCCCTCATTATAACCCATTATTTTTAAGAAAATTTAACTTTATTTATTTAAAGAAAGAGCCCTTATTTGTTCAGTAAAGCCATTTAATGAAAAACAAACAAGAAACTGCAGAATACAGAGAAAAAAAAAACATTTTTGTGTACTGTCACACCCCTAATATATATATATATCATTCATATAAAATGTATATAAAAAAAATATATATATATTTATATGATATAAAATAGACAAAAATATAAGACTTTTTAGTCAAATTTAGTATTATGTTATATGATTAAAAGCATGTACAAAATAACATGCCGATTACATATGTGCTTCTGATTTGTCATGTCACTGTCACTGCGTTTGACCCTGAGCACAGTCTGGGGTGAGTGTGGTCATTTGGCCATCTGCCAGCTTTTCAAAACTAAAAAGCAGCATGCTTTTAAATTATGAATAGCCCTGGTTGCATTATTCATCCCTATGCCTTTGTAACCGTGCTCACTTTACCCGCTGCATTCTCTTATACCGCATGCATTCATTCAGCGGGCCTCTCTTATTCCATGCAATATCACAGCACATCTCTCCGTCTGTATTATACTACTCTGATTAGTCAGACTATGGCCATGCTGTTCAAATGGGTGTCAAATTCCTCTGTTGTCTAGAATTTTCTGCTATCCCAACACAATAGCACTGGAACCGGTTCAAGACAGTGAACAGGCTAATATAGATAACCCAGCAAAAGCCAAAGAAAGAAAATATTATGCGCTCAAGGAGGCTCTTACTTTGCAAACTGCATACAGCTGAGTCTCCCACTAGGGGTGGGAGATTTCAGTTATTTATTCAACTCAAATGCAAATATCAGAATCTATTGGTGCGGATACCTTAAATATAAGGTTTGTGGGGGTTTTTATAGTGTTACACTGTAATTAATCAATTATATTTGTATAATTACATATTAATTATATATTATATATAATGAATTATATATATATGAATTAGCATTGATTTTACATTGTTTAATGCTTGTGTGAAATCTTTGTATTTTTAATAATATTATTATATTAAAATTATTATTAATTATAATTGTAATAATATATTATTTAAAAAGTAATAATTTATAAATTTTAGGTATTTTAAGATGACACTGACACCAGTTTAGAAAAGCCTATTTTTTATTTTAGTTACAAACCTTTTTTGTGTGAAATAAAATAATAAGCTAAAGAATAAAAGTCAGGTTTTCCTTATAACTAATATTATAAATATTCCCTATTTCCTTATTAATACCAATAATGTCCAAATGAAATGTCAATAAATACTGTCAGCCTAAATGGGAGAAAGATAAACAGAAAAAAATATGAAAAAATATAAAAAACAGCAAAAGGTAAAATAAATCAACATTTTTCAGCACTCTAGTGATGAGCAAAACTATCTATCCCTGATTCATATTAACTTTCATGTTAATTAAATAAAAGCATTGGTAAATAAACCACCAAGGATCGATTCTGTGTGGATCAGTGTTCAGCATCAATATTTGATCTGCCCATCCCTAGTTCCCACATGCTTACGTGTGGCCGCTCCACCAGACATTTAGAAACCCATTACCTACAGAGCTCCGCCTAGACTTCCTGCGACCTCGGTGTGACATGTTGTTCCCGTTGCCAATGTGACCCACAGGTCCTGGTTGCCCCCAAAAGGGAAACGAGGGGGTGTGCTCCCAGCTTGGGCCACTATGGTGATGGAAAAGGGTGAATGAGGAATGAAAGCCTCTTACAGGCACAGTGACCAGGGAGGGTAATCCTCTTTCTGTCGGCTCTGCAACTTCACCTGTATCTAATCCTGACCGCGCTTTATCCCGGAGCGCAGGTGAGATCGTTCACTTACACCACCAGGCACCTCAGCCACCCGCAACCTCATGCACAACACAAGCCATGCAAGCGTCACAATCTAACCCCTGGCTTACTGACTAACACCCACATCAGAAGGACTGTTATTTCTCTTATGCATGCATTTTTATGCATCACTTGATGCTAGCTAGGAGTGGGCGATATGATCCAAATCTTATTTCATGTCACATGATAATGACATATATAATATATAGCTATTTTTGCAATTATAAGTAAGGACAAAGATGCAAATTAGAAACATAGGGCAAATACAATACAATAAATATACACATTAATAAGCTTTTCAGGTGCAGTAGGTTTATTTAACATGCAGTAAAAAATTATTGAAATTGAGTAATCAAATGTAAAAAGTTATTCTTGTTCAAAATACAAGTTATTTAATCAAGAGCATATATTTTGTACATATATTTTCTTAATTTCCTTTGTTGTTTGACTAACTTTCGATACAGACAGCAGCAGGTTTATTAGGCTGCTGACAATTTAAAGTAACAGTTCACCCAAAAATGAAATGATCTCTCCATCGGAGCAAATTTGAAAAATATATTGGACCGATCCGGATCGGCGCATCCCTACTTTCAAGTACATTTAGAACATTAAACGCTAGTTGATGCTATAATCGGTCCGCCGAAACTCATCCAGTGATAAACGTTCCGCGGTGCAAAAATAAGTGTGATTAAAATGTGTTAAAAAAGTTTAACACGTTATTTTAGTGTAATTAATTAATCGAAATTAACGTCCTGGCCCTAGTTATTATGAATTTTACTAACACACAGATTTTTACTTCACAAGACATTAACTGAGGGACTGGAATCGTGTGGATTACTTGTAGATTATTGTGACTCTCATTCTGACGGCACCCATTCACTGCAATGGATCCAAATCGCTTCTGATGAAGAAACAAACTAATCTACATCTTGAATGGCCAGAGGGTTAGTAAATTCTTTAACAAATTTTTATTTAAGCTATTGCTTAGGACCAACATACGACTTACTCCTAACTTATTACATTCACTTAAACAAACATACACTGCCCTCAAAAAGTTTGGAAACGCCCTAGAGAAGTGGGAAATATTGGCATGAATCCTTTTTAATTTGTGATAATTTTGCACTGATAAGGGACAACAAAAACAGATTTTATTACATAAATAGTACATAGAAAATACTTCAATTTAAAATTATCCACCATTAGCAGCTATTACAGCTGTGCAGAATCCTGACTATATTCCTCCTAGCCTTCTGAAGGATCGCCCCAAGGATGTTTCACGTTGGTTGGACACTTCTTACAAACATTATTCCAGTTTCTCCCATAGTAGCTCAACATTGACACACACACACACACACACATATATTAATATAATGTAATCAAAATGGGTCTTCGATGATAATGTCAAGTTCACCCAAAACCACACTTTGCCAAGGGTGTTTCCAAACTTTTGAAAGGCAGTGTAACTGACTGTGTTTGCAAAACCACTCTATAGACATTTTAACATAACTCATATGCATTTAATCACTCACTAACTGTAACATCAAGCAGTTCTCACTCTATATTTTCACTTTCACATTCTCTTTACCGCTAAGTAGGGTTTACCGCAGTATCTCTAACAATACACACTTGAAATTGTCGCCACATTATATACCGTCATACCGCCCAGCCCTAATGCATGCCATGTCTGTGATGAAAGAGTGCAGAGAACGTTAGCTTTATTAGTGTATGCATGCAGTGTGGGCTGAAGGAAGGGGTGGCTTCATGCACCTGTGAGGCTCCAAGCAGTAGCGGGAGGCAGCGGCCCGCTCGAGGGGGGCACTCACTTTTCTCAAACCTGTCTGCCAGAAGGGAGCACATGTTGGAGCCCATGGGCTGGTCCTGCCGGAGGGGGGAGTCCTGGCTAAGAGGGGTCAACACTAACTGTTCTGTAGGAGCCCAACAAAGGTTGTCATAAGAAAAAAACAACACAAGACGTCAAGTCAGTAAGACCACAGAGCAAAACACTCTTAGAAATGTGCTTTTAGGGATGAGAAATGGTGCTTAATACAAGTGTAGAACGCTATTTTAATAGTGTAAATATGCAGCTGACATGTCAAAAAGATTCTTGTTGATTTATCTTTATATTACCGGCTTTCATTTATCACCTTTATGTTCAATAATGTTCAATAATAACATTTCAACACAAAACAAGTCTATCAAGATAAACCAATCTGATCCAAGAAATGAAAAAGCAATGCTTTAAATGAGTTCCATTTTTCCAAAATAATTGTGTTTGTTATTAAAAATAAAAAAGTAAAGGGCTATTGCGGTCAATAATAAGAAGGGTTTATTATTACCTGTGTAAGCAGACTTGCTAATGCAAACAGAAAATAATAAATGAAATAATAATTAAACATTAATTTATAAGATTAAATGAGTTAATAGGCTATTTATTTTTATCCTATCATCATCTGACAATGATGAATCGATATAGTGCAAATCACTATTAACAGTCATTTATAAAAGATTTTTTAAATCAGGTATTTCAAGCAATTAATGATGTAAGCAGTCAGGTTTTAAAAGCTCTGTCAATGAATTTCCTCTATTCTTTTTGCATCTATTTCTTTTTAATTAATTAAAAAGTTCTATCTTCTTAGTTCTATCCCTTTAATTCTTTCATTCGTTTAACAAAGCATTTGTAGAAGTAGAACCCTTAAACAGCGTTTTTAGGTAATCCCTCAAAAACAAAAATGCAAAAATAAAGTATAACGTGCGTTTAATTTATATACAGCTTTATATTTTAATTACCGACTCATATATATATTATATATGAGGCATATATTCATATTTATTGACACTGTAATTTAAGTAGTCAATAAAATAGATCGGGTTCCTACCATGAGTGATGACTTTACAGTTGCTGCCCCCATGTGGCCTTTAAAAGTGATGCGCAGAAACGCTAAACAGCACTAAATCAGGGCTCTTTAATGAATTACATCATTGGTTCTGTGATTATGTAACCCAAACGTGACATCAGAAGCTTATTTTTTGTCAATTGACTTAAAACAACAACACACTATAATCATGCTATGTATGCAGAAACACTTGATTTGACATGCATGTTATTTTGCTTCTTGAACATACGGAGAGCAAAGGAAACCATCTGTCAGTCATCTCTTAACATGAGCTGAACTAATAAGTCACACGTTTCACGGAATTACAAATGAGTTTACCAACAATATGGCCCCTGCATGTTAATTCTGGAACATGCTGGGGTCAGAGCAGGGCAAACAATTGCTGTGAGCAAACCTTCAGTGTGTAATCCACAATGCTTATGTGTCAGTCAGTCAAAAAGACCCCACCCTCAATGTCATCCCCCCACAAAGAACCGCACATGCTGGAACAAACCTGCTGCCAAAACAATCTCCAATCTCTCAAACCTGCCACCAGCATGCCGATCTCAAGAGCTGTGTATTTGTGATGGCTTCTTGGCCCCTGTTTGGTGCGTTAAGTACTTTGAAATCCAACAGGCAGATGTCTGGAGAATGATATATAAGCTTTTACTAGGATTTGTAATAATAATAAATGTCTTAATGGCTCGTTTCCACTCAGAGCAGAGCCTTTAAAAGACTGCAGCGATGCAGTGAGTCATTTTCTTTCACTGGTTTGCAGTCTTTTTGATTTTAAACCTACATTTAGCAAACCTGCTTTAAAATCAAAATGTTGAATATGGATTATTGAATGTGGATATTTTGAATTTAGCCATATACTGCATGCATTTGCAAGCTTACACTAACTGCTATTTCCTATTTATCCTATTTATTTTTAAATCATTAATAATTTATATAAAGCCAAAGTGATTAAATTATTTTATTGGGTTGATTTATTCTTTTGGTAGATTTTGTTTACATTCTATATTGTAAAATAATGTATGTTTTTATATTTTAATAAAACTGCTGGATAGTTACAACATTAGAAAATAGATAAATCTTAAATAAACGTAACTAATACGCCTGTACCTGCTACATCATATGTTCTTATATTTTATTTAAATGTAAAGCAATTAATAAAAAGCTAGATACTTTAACCAGGTGCACATGACCTCAACAGGTGAGTCTATGAGCTTAGAAAGTTAGAGCGCTTTAAACAGTCACGTGATGAGCTAAATAACCGCTAGCAGGGAGTTTCTCTGTAAAAAAAAAAGGTCTATGCCGATCAGGATAAGATTAATCGTAGCCCATTCAGTTTATCTCTAAAGAACAGTTGCCTCTAATTTCCCACCACTTAGCTTAAAAGCGTCATCACCCTAGTTACCCAGTTGTTTACATAGCGAAAATGACAGGTCACCTACAAGAGAGCCTCACCAGACGGGTCAGGTGGAGCACAGCTGATGCTTTTCTAATGTGTGTATATGTATAGCTAGAATCAGGTTTGTCAGTGATACAACAAATAATAATGTGCACACATAGGAACAAGCGAATATCCTGAGCACCGAAGAAACTGCATGCGTAAACAGTGCCAGTGTGCGTAGCCCATGTCAGCAGATTATGTCACGCTCACCTCCCTCGCTGTGGATCTTCTTCGAGCGTCTGTTGAAGTACATTGTGCACGCATGTGTGGAGCTTCCAGCAGCGGGAGCGAGGTGATGGCATACTCGGCCTTCAGCGGGGGTATGCGGGACACAGGCTTAGAGATGCGGTGTTTGATGGAGGCAGCATAGCTCCTGATGATGGGTCACCCTCAGCCGCGCGCAGTGGTTCGGGAACGCGCTCCTGCCATCATGCTGATCCGTCGCGTGCGGGCGCGCGCTCCGTCATCAGACCCCGCCTGTCCCAAATGGACACTTTAAGCTGTACAATACAGCCCTTGTGCTTTACCTTGGTTTAATTATTAACAAGGTTGTACCTTTGAACCGCAGTGATTCACAGTTAAAGGTGGCCTTATGAATTCATCAATATTTAACCAGTCTGTATATTAAAATAAATGTCTTAATATTCTGGTGATGACGAAATTACATCACAGCTGCAGTAGAATAGACATAACTAAGTCTGTGATGGCCAATGCATTAACCCAGGGTTAAAGATGTATATATATATATATATATATTAAATATATATACCTGAACTAATGCTTAAAGTTTTAATTAATGATAATTATATTTATTTAATTACATATTTTATAAAATAAATTACAATTAAAATAACTTAATTCTCTAGCTATTAAAAAATATATTTCTATTAAAAAAATATAATTCCCTGCAACAAAGCTGTATCTTCAGCAGCCATTACACCCCAAAAAGTCGCCACAGTTCTGGATTTAGTCTGTTACTTCATGTCATTCCAGACAGACTGGAAGATGATGAGATCAGATCTGTGTGAAGCACTGGCTGTTGTCAAGCTCCTTGTGCAAAGAAGAATCTCACTGGATTATTACAATTAATGGCAAAATCAATGTTTGGATTTGGAAACGTAAACAGTATTTTCTACTCACTCGTTACAGAAAAAGATAATACTAATGTTCCAATAATTTTGGCCACCACTGATCAAATGAACAGCTTTTATTTGAAGTCTTTTGTAACAAAATAAACGTCTTTATTGTCACCTTTGATCAATTTAATGCCTCCTTGCTGTATATAAATATTAACTTAAAAACGTTTTTTTTATCTACGGCACAAAGCCCATTATTCTGTTCCTTATGAATAACAATGTATATATTATTCCATTGTTAGGGAGCAGAGAAGAAAAAAAAAAATCAATGTGTTTTATTTTATTACATAGTAACAGAATACATATTCTTCTGTTTTAGCATCACATTATAACATAATACATAGTCAAAGCTCAATGATGTCAATTTTTCATCATTAAATATCTAAACTTCATGGCCAAAGGTCCCCCACTCGCAGATACACAACAGCCCAGAATCCACTCTCATCCATTCACCAATTTACACACACATACTTACGATTCACACTTCTTACAGAACATACACACATCCTCACAACATACAGACTAAATAAAGGGATATTTTAGTATACAAGAAAACAATAACATCCAGGACAGGTGTTGAATAACAGACTCTGTCTTTGTTTTAATCGAGATCCTGAAACATAAGCAGACATCTATTGTACATTGAGGAAAAGTGTACCTTGGAAAGACGCAAGGTACCACTACATTCATGATCATTCATTCAGAAGTCCTACTTCACGCTCTGCCTCACATGGGGAAGGAGCAACACTGCATGAAAATGGTCATTTAGAGCAAACGGGGCTTTCAGACAAGGCCATAAGTGAAACCATTGTACGTTAAAATACTGAAGGAAGGTAAGCAGGGCAGGACATATGTGCGGTAAAGAGCATGTGATGATAAAAACTATAAAAATAGGTACGAGAAGGGTAAAAGTAGGAAAAACGTAACAATATTCAACCACAAATCAATACCTTTCATTGCCTTCTTGTATCATTGCATCACCCTGGAAGAAATCTGGCCTATGACAGGCTAGAATGCGCTGCCTTATAGTGCAGCGGCTGGCAAGTGCTTTCAAGTGATAATCAATTTCAGCTTTTCATTAAAACATTGTGAACTATGTGCAGGGGTTTATATGCAGGTACAAATCAAGCATGCACTTAGTAGCTCATACAATATCATATAATCTGATCGGCACTCCAAAACTTGTTCAAATGTAAATGGCTTGTTCTCATTAGAAATGTAATGACACTCAAAGTGGAAAGCATATTTAGTCCACAAGGAAAATAACGACGACACTTTTGAGTTTTGTAGTGTTTGTGGAGTTGCTCATTACCGTTTCCCGTGGTTTAAAGATGCATTTCAAGCTATAGAATTTCAGTTGGAATTTTAGCTACAAATTCATCTACGACCAGATGCATCATTCGTATCCCGTGACTACTCTTAACGACCCCCACACTAAAAACCTGCCTTGATTGAAAACGCATTTAAAAGAACACTGCCCAACATTAAGAGCATTTACATGGAGGACTCCTAGAGCTTCAAAATTGGTGGATTTCTCTGCAAGCGCTTACAAGTAAAGGTTCCTTTTGAAAAAATGCAATAGAACCAGTGTACGGTTCTTTCTAGAATATGTCTTACCGTTAAAACTGAAAACACAGACATTCATTTATTTACACGTCCTTAAAGAGTTTTAAGAGGTCTATCCATTTTTTTAAGCCACCAAACGTATAATTCGTAAGTGAGATAGAATTAAGGTGTGGTTGCATTTTCAGGTGAAATTTCACAGGCAAAAAAAAAAAAAGAGTCTATTTTCAATAGTGTAGCAGAGAAGTTACTTCCAAACCAAGCAGCTTTCTGTTGATCATTGCGATAAACGACTTATCAGCATGAATCCGTTGCAAAAGGAAACTGTTGGCCCTCACACGAAATTCGTAGATACCCATTGAAATGATTGAATTTTGCCGGTGAAAATTCAAAAAATAGCATCAAATGTAACCGCACCTTTAGCTGAAGCTAACATTCCTAACTCTGTCTGAGTTAGACACGCAGTCTGTTAATATGTCCGCAAAGCATAATGGTAAATGGAAGAAAAGGAAGAGATGAAAACGAAAGGGGTCTAAAAAAATAAAGCTTTGTTAAATCTCTGCATTATAGTCTTTTGGTTCTACCTTTAGCTTGAATACAATGGATCTCAGAGAATGAAAACACTGAAGCACTATATACAGGTGCCACCGGCGGTGGAACAAAAGTCAGTCATTCAGTCCGTTGATTGATAGCAACAGCCTGACATCATTCCTGATGGCTGGACAGAATAGGCTGCCTGCAGATGGGGCAGGTGTTGTTTTCAGATAGCCAGCGGTCGATGCAGTGGATGTGGAACTCGTGGGCGCAGGGCAAGCGGCGCAGTTTGTTGCCCTGAGCGTACTCGTTGATGCAGACGCTGCAAGCGCGGCCCAACTCGCCCTCCAGGTTGACCTGACCGTAAGTGCGTGTGACCAGATTGTCGATCTGTTCTTTGGTGAGGCCCCTTGGGTGCTCCTCGTCTTCATCTTCGTTGAGAAGGAAAAAGTGCGCCAGCCTTAAGATGGGCAACGTCCCATTTTCCACCAAGCTATTAGTGTCCCTGCTGCTAGGTCGTCCCTCGGTCCCAGTCCTGCTCACCCGCACTTGTCCTTCCTCTTCACCCGCCACTAAACCTTCTCGTGCCGTCTCCACTCCGCCATGGGCCACACCACCCTCGGCACTAGCAACACGGTACGTCTGGGCTCCACCCCCAGAAGCGGCATCCTGGTTGGGCGTAGCTGTCTCTGAGTCTGCTTCCGTCTCCATGAGGGAGCTGAGCTCACCGAAGCCGGTCATGATCTGGCGCAGGATAGATCTCAGCGCCATGGAGCTGGGCTCGCCGAGACCCGTCTCAGAAATGCGTCGCAGCGGGATGCGTATAGTGCTAACATAAGTGCGGATTCCTGCACGCTCCGAGCGCGAGATGGTTCGCCGAAAGCCACCACTGTCGCTCTCGAAGGTGACTGTGTTCTCAGCGGCCCGAGCGCGAGAGCGAGTGCGACTGGCAATGCTGTCCCTGTCCCGGTTTTCACCCGGCCTAATGCGCCGCACCTGGAGGTCCAGCATGATCGTGGGGTGGCGCCGCACACCTCCGGCACCTGATACAGGCGTCTCCCCCTCTTCCTCGCCTGCCTCTGGAGGATCTGTAGGAGCAGCTGGATCTACAGCGGCTTCGCCCATTTCCATTGCTACAGCGGTACTTCCCGTGGACTCCACTGGGGCGGCGCTGTTGCTATGGGTGGGGCTAACATTGGAGGAGGGGTTTCTGTCCAGGGGGGAGCGGCTACGTCTCGATGAGCGAGACAAAACCCCACCAGCTCCTGCTGCCCGGCGCACACGGCCACGTGAACGAGTCCTGCTGTTTCGTGGCTCGCGGGCAGCCGGCACCACCTGGGGGCCGGACTGAGGCAGAACGGTGGGGCAATCTGGGCCTTCATTTCCATTCTGCCCCTCCCCTGCGTTAACTGAGGAGGTTGTGACCTGTATTTGACCCCTTACGGCACCACCATCCTGCTCTTGGGACTGAAAAGCAAGTGGGGCCTGTGGAGGAGGAGAGCTTGGCAAAGAAGGCAAGTTCCTCCTAAGAGCTGTGGGAGGAGCCTGTGAGGTCAGAGGTGGCGTTACAGGTGGCGTTACAGGTGGAGCTGTGCTACTGCGAGTGCGGCGCACTGCGGCCCTCCTTCCCAGCGTGGGCCTGGCTGTAGAGTATGGCGTGTGGTGTTGAAGTGTGTAAGGTGCAGACCTTAAAGGGCTGTAAGGGGTCGTGGGTGCAGAGGCAGACGACACTGGGGGAGGAGGAGGTGGAGGAGGAGGAGGCGGAGGCGGCATTGGAAGTTCAGTTGGGTCAGGGGTGTCGCTGTGTTCTCCAGGCTCAGGTTGCTCGTGGTTGATGTTGATCTCAAGACTGAAGCGAAACTCGCCGCTGTTAGGGTTGGTGCGGCTGACGGCACGCCATGTTTGGTTTCCACTCTGCCCGCTGCGTGTAGCATTTCCTGTGCGCCGGAAAGTGTTCAGCCATTCCAACAGAGAGTCTCCATTAGATGTCTCTGCACCTGGCTCAACTGCACCTGGAAAAAAAATATTTATCAATATTGTACATTACCAATTTCTTTTAATCAATATTGATTAATAAAAGGGTAAGTAATGAAACAATTTAGTTTCCTTTAGGTTGTTTCTACCTGCAGAACATAAGTTAATTTAACAAGGATGCATAATATTTCCGTTTTTCAAAAATATCTTACCAGATTGCAGTAGTTTACATTCAGAAGAATCACAAATGTGAACTGTCACCAAAGTTTAACATTACATTTATGCCCCCTGTGGGTGAGATCATACATGTTTTACTATGACTGCATAAAGCTGTATATCATATATTTATATATATGTATATATATTTAACCTTAACACTAAAATGTATGCCCCTGCACTGATTCATCCTGACTTGTTTTGTAATTGCATTGTGACTCTGCCACCAAGGTGAGTATTGCATACAAATCCAGCTGATCATTAAAAGTAAAATTATTACTATAGTTAAAATCAAAACCATCCCTTCATGTCCTTACCACTACTGCCCTCTGCCTCACTGCTCTGTGGGCGGGTTTCAGGGCGTGGCTGAGATGACACTCGTTCTTTTGCACCATCCAGACGCTGTCTCAGCTCCTCTGCTGTGACTTCACCTGTAATCAAACAAAGACACACCCTATTTAACATCCATCTATTGTTCTTTTAAGTAAAAGGCTAGGTTTGGAAATTTGTACTTCCTCACACCTTACATTTTGTAAAATGCTTTACATATTTCTCTGTGTAAATTAAACTACATGTATCTTTGCATACGACTGGGTTCGGTGTGTTCTCACCAGGTGTTCCCAGTAGATTGCTGTCTCTCATTAGTCTGTATTCCTCCTCGCTCAGTTCATTAATGAAGTGATAGTATGCCTCCTCCCGCCGAAGCCGCTCCGCTTGACGATGACGCTCGTCTCGGCCGCCGGGAGGGTCCATCACCACAGAAACCGCTGCTAAGAGACATTTCAAGACGAAAAAATAAATAAATGAAATTACAAAAATACTTCAATAGACACGTTATGGATTTCTCTCTGTTCTGTTCCATTCTGTATAATTTTTCTTTTCTCTGGAATTTTCTTATCAATATAATTTTTTTCAGATTATAAGAGAATGTGTCAGATTTGTGGTCTTGTAACTGCTCATCATATATTTTAATCCACTATGATATTGCTGCGGGGTGGCAAATACATGTTTAAGAATACAAAGCCATGTAGGTCAATACAATTTCAAGCAGGATAATTATAATAGAATACCAAAAAAAGGGTTTTAATGAAAACTAACACATCATATCTTAGGACATAATCACTTCCCTAACATATCTCATGCATCATGCATATCTCTCAACTATTCATCTGCAATAAAAACATGAAGACAGCTATTAAAAATTACTCTAAATTGTGCCAATGATCAGTTTACAAATATGAAATCATTATCAACGTTAATATAGAAACCAGCTTCACATATGAATCACTGAAAACGAGAGAGTGAAAAAATATACTCAGAATGTCTTAGATATACAAGGATAGTCTTAGCATAAACTTCTCTCTGTCCAAAACACAACCACCATTAGGAGACAGCACGACAAGATGAACGCCTCTGAAAGGCAATCCGAAAATCCTAATATGGAAGCAAACCGCAGGCCAAAACACACCGAGAGCCACGTGACGTTAACAAAAGCGTCAAATTAATTTATATAAATAACACCTCAGTCATTTCAAACAGTATTGCTGCTCTGTAATAATACAGTAGGCCACACAGACAGCACCGCAGAACAAGTCAGGCACCAAAACTGGGGCTGTCAGCCTAACAACCAATCAGCGTCCGAGAAATCATGACTGACAGCCAGACTATCCACTCAGCATCGGTCAAAGGAGGGACATGACAAAGAAAAAGTCGGGCTCCATGTCAGCTAGCAACCTATCCGAGAGACAATAAAAAGCCCAGGCTAGCACTCTACACAGGGTGAAATTCACAACTGAAATTTGTCATTAAACTGTCTCCGGCGCCTGTCACCGGGCAAACGCAAACCATGCGTCGCAGCGAGCTGTCATTTTAAATGCGCAACACCTTTGATGGTGTCGACAGATTGCTGACAAGCTAACTGTGGGCCAATGAAAGGTTTAGATCATTATTTTGACAAGATGGGGGAAAATGTCACTGACACAAGAACGTAACAGAAAATATGAAATGTAATAACGCTGTCCAGTTTGAGAACTAAATAAGGAAACGAAGCTAGTAATAGACATGTAAGTACCTGAAACAGCAGCTGTAATATGGACGAGTTCTCTTTCCTCTCCGCTCTGATTACAATGTAGCCAAGATGGGACCAACGGAGCTACACAAACAACTGTCCGGATAACTACCATGTGCGCAAAAACAGTTCCCACAGTAATACGTCAGTAACAACACTATAATGCACTTATTGATAACGTTTTTGTCCAGTTTCTTTCCTTTCTGTTCTGCAATGTTGTGTTGCTAATTTATCGTTTATCCATAATATTATCTCAATGTTCATTTTGTGTTTTTATTCATAAATGAGCAATACTGTATTATAATATGATAAAAATAAAAATCTATTATAAAATCATTTTTATTATAATATAATCAATATTAAATGCAGTATATGTCGGTTAAGCCGCTGTTAGGTTTCATTTAATTGCACAATATTATAATTTAATAATTATGTTATAGTTTTCTTTTATATAGTTTAGTATTTAACATTTTAGAGGATTATATATGTGTGTGTGTGTTCGTGTTTACAAGCAATAATGCTAGTTTGTTATGTTAAGAGATTTAATAAGGTTAAAAATAGAATAACAGTAGGAAGATATTTGATATAGAGCAACAAAATGCTTCATTAAAACCCTGTGGATATGTTTTTTTTCTAGCTATTCGACATGATATAATAACTATAAGAGTGCATTGTTTTGTATAGATGTAAAAGCAAAAATTACATGCAGTATTATTGTTAATAAATGTTATTTATAGTTAAGATAGCATTTTGTATTATTTAGTTTTATTATACTATTTTGTATTGTTTGCATTGTAGAACCCGTTGCACTTTGTGAATTTGTTGTTAAATAAATATTGTTCATAAACATTTCTCCACGTATTGCAAAATAATAATACGTATCGTAAAAAACAAAATAAAAAAACAAAAGCGCCGTTTAGTAAAGAGTTAAAATCCACGTGGTGCGCCACAAAGCCCATTTCTCGCCGTTTGTGGTTGGTAGTGGCGTTCACGACGTTTTGCGACATACCGTACGTGGACGCTCAACTCTCCCGGGTGAGATACCGGCTGAGCGGCGCAGTTGCACAGAAATATCAAAGAAAGCGTCTGATAGTCCAATAACACTCTGCACTTTTTGTCAGATCAAAAGCACACGTGGTTCATACGCCGTCTCTGCTGCCCGTAATTGATCGCGGTAAATGTGGACTCTTTAGTAGAGCGGAAAAGCGACGCGAGGGAAGGCAACTAATTGTCTAAACGGGGCTTGAAGTAAGTTGCCTCCCCAGCGGCGCTTTAAAGGGAAGCCACAGCCAGATCCCCAGAATAACGGTGAAAATGGACTATGATTTCAAAGTGAAGCTCACCGGGGAGAGAGAACGAGTCGAGGATCTCTTTGAGTACGAGGGATGTAAAGTTGGACGGGGGACATATGGCCATGTGTACAAAGCAAAGAGGAAAGATGGGTGAGTTTGCAGGATGGACTTGTGCAGCGATATGAGGCCTGCGCTGCTCAGAAACCAAAACAGACCGTGTGTTATCCGCCCTCGGCCCGCTGTTTTACGAAGCCACGTCTCTTGTCTCAAAGAGAGTTTGATATGTACAGCTCACCGTTTCAGTGCAGGCTTATTTTGAGGGGATTGTGAATGTACGTCAGCAGGCACGAGTGCTGTTGTGATAGACGAGCTTATGTAGTTACGACGGGCACAGGTGCATTTGATGCAGATTTAGGCTTACAACATCATGTGTTGCTTTTCTTCGTCGTGAAGTAAACTATATTTACCACTCACCAAAAAAAAAAAAAAAACCACACACACACTTTCTTAACGGCATCTTTATACAGCCGTCTAAAGGACTGCTCCAAACTACACAACGTTGCATAAAATCAGCATCTCTAGTGTAAAGGAGGCTCTGATGCCGTTTTACCTTTTGTCTGTTAATAGCATCAAAGCAGCCTTTTATGTTGCCTTTGTCATAGCAAAGAAATCTATGTAATAGTTTTATATTTTAGATTTCTGTGTTTATAATTTGGTAACACGTTACAATAGGGTCCCTTTGTTAATGCAACAAATAACAATCAGTGATATATTTGTTACAGAATTGATTAGGGTTAGGTTCTTTGTTACTGTTAGCCCACTTCCATTAATTGTTAGCAAATGCCATAGAGTTGTCAGTTCATGCTAATGTTAACAAATGCAAGCTTGCAGATCATTTCGTGTTTAAACCAGTTACATTTATTTCTTTACATTGTATCGCCTTGCTCCCGTGCAAACGCATGCGTCACCTCAGCTGTGTAAAGATATCATTAGTCTCCCAATTTCATGTCGACGCCTGAATCCATCGCTGGTGTGATTGACGTCACTTTTGAGAGGTTTGCATTGAGACTGTGGTTCCCTGCACGGGTTTAGAGTAGGGTCGTTTTGGCCTTTTTCAAGTTTCTTTTCCTTTTTCTGGTTTCTCTTTCTCTTCTGCTGCTCTTTTGAAGTATCTTTGCAGCTGAACTGGTCGCATTAGTAAATTTGTTTTCACTTAACCATTTACGTCAGCAGATTTTGAGGATTATAAGTTAGTTATAGCATCAAGTTTGGCAAGTGTATATAACTCTGATTCTGTAAAGTGTGTTTGTGATGAAAAAGGCTAATGTTGATATGTAGTACTGGTTTGCATATACTGATGTTTGCAGAAGTGAATGGATGTTGATTATACAGTACCATTGAAATTCAGATGCAAAGGGGAATTAGAAGGTCTGTTTTATTAGAAGTCTGTCTGGTGGAAACGGAATCGAGATTCTCTCAATGTTTCTGGTAATTTGCTGATAGGAATATATTCTCCAAATCATTTTCACACTAGAATGAAAACACAGGGATTTCTCTGTGCTCTTTATCCAAAGAAGGACAAATGTTTCTCTTTAAACACAATGATTAAAGCAGTATGACAAGCTGAGAATAACAGTATGAGGAGTATGTAACCTTCTAGAATTAGATAATTTGTATCAGTTTTGTTTTATACATTTTCTGAAATTTAAACACATTTATCAGGCTTTCTAATAGACTGTGCCAAACACATGATGACCCTTTTTCATTGGTATTGAATTATATGGTCTTTGTAAAACACAGAATTGCATAATTCAATTATAAAAATATGTTACTGTATAACATAGAATGTCACATTTGGCAAAAAATGGATGAATAAATCTAAAGGACTTTTCACTTAGTAAACTATTACAATATGGACTAGTGTCTGTGAAGATTAAACAACATTTTAACATTAGACTGTGCTTAAAGTAACAACAACAATTATATTTCATTAAAACACCATATTTTATAGAATATCACTCAATAACGCATTTTTAAACATCACTTGGCTAAAAAACAAAGGAACTGTTCAAACTAAAGTTGAATACATTTTAAAAGATCAAGTTAAAATATAAGTTTTATGCATTTTGATCATTTGTATTAAATCACAATTCCACAAAAATGAAATCCGACAACCAAGAATTTCTAAAAAACGTAAAATTTCATAGGGATCTATTGTAAAAAAAAAAAAAGTTTTTTGAATTTAATTCATTAGACATCCATTTTGATTATTAAAATGTACTATTATAACTAAACCATTAAAAGAATAAAACTAATTGAATAGGGCTAACTTTCTTATTTCAGCAGCTGTGGCAGTTAAAACTTCATATTTAATTTAGGTTTTAATTGCCTACTCTTAGAAAGAAATTAAACGGCTATTATTTAAAAGATTTGCATTTATTGATTAAAACTTAGAGCTGCAACTTGGAAGAATAAACAAACTACCTAAAATGTACATTTTACTTTTATTGGTAGTTTTTGCTTTGAAAGCTTGACAGAAAGTAACCCTCGTGTCTGTAGGACAATTGTGGTCAGATCAAGGCAGATGAAATGGCATTCCTCCCAATGTGCATTTGCAATTCTTTTGTATTAAGACACATCATAAGACACTTGTTTTGGTAATTGTGTTCATTAATGATTTTTTCATTCTGGTGCAAAGACTTTATCTTGGTGGACTAAGAATGGATCTGCTGAGGGGTTACTTTAAGTTGGTTCTGAAGTGTGGGGCTTTAAGTGAGACCCAACGGACAGACCCAAAGCTGGGTTATTAAAGTCCAGACTGCCTGGCGGCCAAAGTCTCACTTGAAGGTCCTAAGTGTTTAAAGATGTTTTTGTTCACCATAGAAGCTGATTGTTTATGAGCAGTTTACAGCTAATTTGTTCTCCACAAACTGGACAGGGTGTTGTGGGATTTTATAAGTATTATCATTTCAACATTTAATTTAGCCTCGCATTAGTCGTAAGCAGTTTTCAAAGGTGTGCTGGTAATAAAAGAGTCCAGA
>JAUMHR010000086.1:9580754-9593736 GCA_032361145.1 Enteromius fasciolatus
CAACCTGACAGAACTGGAGAGGATCTGCAAGGAGGAATGGCAGAGGATTCCCAAATCCAAGTGTGAAAAACTACTACATACTGAGCAAAGGGTCTGAATACTTAGGACCATGTGATATTTCAGTTGTTCTTTTTTAATAAATAACAGCTAACACAAAACAATAAAAACAACACAAAAACGTGATTTATTAAAATGATAAAAACTGCGTTATCTGTTTTTGCAAATAATAAACTTGATACACACATATACTTAGGCTTATACTATATTATTATTTTAATAAAAAATCCAAAATTGCACCTTTTTTCAATCACTTTTTTAAAGTAGAGGGAGTGATTTTGAAACTTTGACTCTGTTACCATGATTTTGTAAATAACAAATTAATAAACTATGACTTTAAAAAAGCTGGTAACAGCTAAATTAACTGTAAAATGCACTCCATTACTCTTTTGAAAGCACTAAAACATGCCAAAACATGTATGGCAAGGTTTCAATGTAGCTTGATTTAGCAAAATGTAATATATTAATAGAACATATAGGCCTGGTTTCACAAACGGGGTTTAGCTTAAGCCAAGACTAGGAATTAGTTAAATTTAGATATTTAAGCAAATATTACAGGTGTGCATCTTAACACAGAACAATGACACTGACATCTTTTAAGATTTGTCAGGGCAAGATATTTTCATCTGAGACAGCTCAAACAAGCAATTTAGTCTGGGACTAGTTTAAACCTTGTCTGTGAAACTGGGGGTTAAAGTCTTAATTCGCATTAAAAAATAGAAAAAGCACCCAGTTCACATGACCCAGAAGGTATTGCAACGCGTCTGTGTAGGATGAGACCCATTTATCTAGAATCTGACATTCAGACTGCATCTTTCTGGAAAGATGCACATTGTGTTGCTCCCCTGTGAGAGCTATTCTCGGCTCCTGCTATTAACAGCACGCTCATCTGTGTCACCCACTTCCCCCACTATCTTCCCTCTCTCCTCCATCCTGTAACCCCATGCAGCCTTCATCCCCACGCCTCCAACTCAGACTCACACCTCCTCACAGACTAAACTGCGTAGTCAGTGATGACGCCTGATAAAATCCTTTCCAGTCTGAAACTAGGCTCGATATGGCTCTCAGATGACAGATTTGAAAATTGCATTTGAGCACTAATTAATACCTTTCATGCAAATTTAAAAGGATTTAACTTCATTTTACGCTATAACGAGCTAGAAAGGTTGTTTCAAAACAACACAGAACCTTTAAAGCTGGAGTGAGAGGAAAGCAATCGGTGAAAAAGGAATAATGCTATGCAATTCTCCATCTTGCAGTAATCTTGACCAGCCACTGAGGGGCCACAGTGACCAAGAATGAGTCATCAGGCTAGGTTGCGTGAAAAAGGCGTCCAATCAAATCGCAGTAGGCTGGTAATAGCTGGTATTTACATGCTTGCATGCATACATCCTATCTTGGTGTATACACTTTTATTTCTTTTTCTTTAAAACAGAAAATGATAAATTTCACAACAGGCCGTCTCAAGCAAACCCTCACATTAACCTTCCGACATCTACAAAACTGTATCAAAAGTGCACCATAGTGTTATACATCTTTTCTGGTTCTATCCTCTTTTTTGGCTATATCAGTAATATTATTATAATTCTCATAATATTTATACAAATATCACTCTGTACAAGGTAGAAATACATAACCCGCAATGCCCCGCACCCGGAGCGTTTAGACCCTCCCCTCCATTATAATAAACACACCCACTTTTCCCATGCACAAGTCTTCAGCCTCCTCACAGCCACAGGAATCAAAAGGTCGCAGCATGAAAGTCAAATGCAAATCCCGGTCGTATCATACAGTCTGTTACATTAAACACATTCTCTCCACGGTAAAGGACTGAACACAAGTGATGAAACGCTCCCACAACGTAAATACAACTGACAAACAACGTTCAGAAGGCTGTGCGACTGCATCGCATCCAACGTTACTGCTGCGTGGAGACCGGCGAGGGTGGGCTTGGACGGGTGGGGTGGGGTGTGTGTGAGGCGCCGCTGCAGTAAGAACCTGCGCAGGTGGAATGCGGCAGGGTTCAGCCCACAGGCATGCCTGCTTCACAGGTGTCCATACGGGGACGCCGCTCTGGCCTCTCTCAGTCTCTGGACTGGTAAAACAGGATGTACCCGGACTCAGAGTTCTTGGAAATTTCTGAAGTTAATCCGTAGAACTCCTCAATAGCCTGGGCATCAATTTTCTACAGGTCAAAAAAATAATAATTAAAATGTTAACAAATGCAAACGACCATTCTGAAATCAATGACTTTTCCATGACATATGTAGGGAAGCATAAAATTACAAATATAGTTACTATAAACACACTATGTGATTTGATTTACTTTTAATATTTCTTTCTTGTTTTATTTTTACTTTTTTGTTATTTCATAAAAATTGCACTCCAATCTTATGAAGTAAATGTAGATGTTGTTATGCTTAGCTCTAAATACTACTAAGATTCAATATAATTTTCTTTTTAACAATTTTATTGTTAATTATATATAAATGCCGTTGAGAAGATTTTTTATTAACAATAAAAGTTTTATTTATTAACATAATCCTATTGTTAATTATTTATTATTTTTAAGATATATATATATATATATATACACACAGCTATTTAGAAGTTTAATGATCTTTTAATGAAAATCTTATTGCAATGGCAACATTTTACAATAAGGTTCATTAGTTACCCACATCAGTTAACATGAACTACTAAATGAAATTCTACAGCATTTATTAATATTAGTTCATGTGAATTTCAGCATTTGCTAATGCATTTCTATAATGCTTATTCACATTAGTTAATGCACTGTCAACTAATAAGGACTGTAATAAAAGCATTCTTCATTTTTTGTTCATTATTTTAACTAATGTGTTACCCAATTTCTATATTGGTATATTTTAATAAACTTTCAACAGTAATTTTCAATTTATTTCTGTGATGCATGATCCTTCAGAAATCAATCTAATATGCAGATTTATGCAGAGTGTTGAAATGGTTGTGCTCTGTAATATTGTTTTCTGGAACCCATTCATTATATATACATACAATATACATACATTTTACAAATCTGACTGATCCCAAACTTTTGAGCGGCAGTATAAACTATATTATATATATAATTTATTAAACAATATATATTTTATTTACTCATTAATTCATTATTTAGTCACTCATTATATTAAAACTAATGGTTTCATTAATTAATTTTAAGTTAATTATTAACTTTAAGAATTTGTATGGATGTAGATAGATAGATATGACTGATGGCAGCATACCTCTACGATGTCATCATCAAACAGTAGCCAGAAATCATGACTCTTTACAATTGCGATGTAGTGTCCTCGGTTTGGACCGCTATAAAAGCACACACACAAACACAAATCAATACGGTTCTCCTTTTTTTTTTTTGCAAGGACAGATTTTAAAAAGCTCGCATGGAGAGATTCTCTTCACACAAGCAAGTATTGTGAAATCAAACAATGGAGGAGGAAGAAAAACACATTTATAAAAGTCTGAAAGTCCATTCTGGCTTCCTGGATTCCATTAAAACTCACCTGCCACAATGCACCACCACAGCGACCAGGTCGTAAAGCCTTTCGGGATTGGTCGCATCACCAGAGGTGTTAAAGAGGCGGAGCTCCAGAGGGAAGACCACGCGGTAGCTTAGCTTAGTGTAGCGCTGGAGCTGCTCCATGTACTTAAATCTCTTCAAGTGCAAGGCAAGGATCATGGGAAGTTTCTTAACCCGCATTCTAAAGTCAAACACACTCATAAATTAAGTATATGCAGTAAATATACATTCAGAAAACCAGGAAGCAGCTGTCAGAAAGAACACTCACCGTTTGTGTGCCTCTTGTTTACTTCTGCATTCCTCACAGTAATATTTATACTCACTGCACAAGGTCTCTGTATTACTGAAACCTCTATAAAGGGCCAACAAGGAAAACAATAGTTTATTAAACTGGACACATAATCGTGTTTAAGCTGGGTTTTTAGTGTGAGTGTGCTTTCAGACCTGAGACAGTGTGTGATTGAAGTGTTCTGCTCCACGTCCACTGACAGATCCAAGAAATCCTCATCTTTACTGCTTATCTGTGAGAGAACAAAGTCCAAAAACACACCTTAGATAACAGCACAGCCAATCACAGGCGGCAGAACTATCAGGATCCCATCTTATTGGACTAAAGGGTTTATGTGAGGTGCTATTACCGTCTCGCAGGTGAGGCATCGCGTCTCATTGGTCAGCGTGCCCTGGAAGATCTCATGAACCCAGGTGGAGGAGGGTGGGGTGCTGTTATTGTTCTGCGAATCAAGTGTGCCATTGGCCAATTTGCCATTCTGCTTGTCTTGCTTGCGCTCTTCTTGAAGCAGGTCTGCTATAGTGTTCAGCAGGTAGTTGAGGAACTCGTGTGCATCTTGCTGCATATAGTTATCAAACAGTTCTGTGGGAGGACAGGAAGAAACAATGTTATTACAAGGAATCTTTAGAAGTGTTTTTATCGGGCCAGATTAATAGTTACAAGAGTTACACGAATGCTGAACGTGTCAACTCAACAAATAAGAAGTAGATGGTTTGGTGATGTTTTTAATTACAGTGCTGTGTTTGGAAAAGATTAAGTTTTTGCAGTCACACTTTTCAAAAGGCTTCCAATTGTTAACAGGTACTAACAATGAAAAATATACTTTTCAAGTATTTATTAATCCCAGTTCATGTTAATTTCAATATTTTCTAACACATTATTAAAATCAAAAGCTGTATCTCTTTATTTTATTAGGAAAACTTTACAATGGGGTCACGAGAGTCAATACATGAATGCATTTATTATATTTTGTTAATATTAAATAAAAACAACTGTTAGTTCATGTTTGCTCAAGTCCTTTACACGGATACTTTTTATTAACATATTAGTAAATGCTGAAATTAACATTACCTTCAATTATGATCAATACATGCTTTAGAAGTAGTTTATGGCTAAAAGATACTTGAACGATGGCTCCAATATATGGCTGTTAATTCATTTTGTTTAACTAATGAGACTACACTATAGAGTATTAGGAGTTTGAATACAAATAACTGATTTGTACCATTCTCTTTCCGTAGTCTCGTAATGAACTTCTTCGGGGGTATCACGCCAACTTTTCTCTTCTGGTTGGCTATACTGTGAAACAGGTCGGCCAGGCAGGTGAGCAGGTTCTCCTTGCGCCGTGGCTGGCTCCTGTACGCAAGGATCTTCTCCCGGAACGGCCGGCAGAAGTACAGAGCCTGGAGCACAGAGTTACAGTAGCAGGTGTTTCCAAACTGTGGACCGAAACAGACAGAACACACACACTGAATCCAGAGGATAACAATAAACACGCTGGTTGGAGGAGACAACATGAGTCAACAGGGAATGTCTTTGCTTACGTTGACCAATCCGAAGTAATGCTCATTGACAGGGAACTGTTCCGAGCCGATCTCTTTCTCCAAAGCGGAGGCATTGGCGCCCTGCAACAGAACAGGTGAACAGCTGTTCAGGCATTTACAGCTACAGACAGATGGATAGAGTCTCTTAAATCATTATGGTAACCACAGTTTCTACCACATACTGTTGCTGCAGTAAAACAAAGGTAAAACTATGGTAATTTGGTATTGGCTACCACAATAAATAAGATAGTAATTCTTACATTTTTATAAGGGACAATTTTAATCAACTGTGGATTTGCAGTATTAACTATAATTGTAGTAACTTAAGACACTGTGGCGGAAACTATGGTTAACCTAACTAACTTATGGTAAATGGTAAAGACGTCTGATCCACATCCAAGACACATTTGATAAGATTACAACAATCACTTATACTCAGTTAAAAAAAATTGGGTTTTAAAAAAGCAATATAACAAAAAATACGCAAATGTGAACCTAAAAACAACCCTATAAAAACATACAGTGTATTTGATGAGGTAAAACTACATTAGCACGCATTAGCATTTCACTGCCGTGACTTTTGCATTTAAAAACGCCAAATACGATGGGAAAATGTAATTATCTATCAAAATGAGAATAAAGCAGATAACATATGGAGGAAAACACAGGGTACGGAGATGCAGAGAGGGGATGGGACCGTGAAATCACGATGTGACCGCACTGGCAACAGCTTAGCACTGAAGCACAGGTACACTGAACGCGTTTTACATCAGCATGATGCTCACGTTTGCCATACCTAACACAATGCTTGTCTGAATGCTTGTACTCATTTATTACACATAAATAACATTCGGAGATTATTAGATGTCACTGTCTCGCGCTTATTAGGCACATCTCGCGATCATAACCCGAGCTGAATGACACTTCAGCTCAGCAGTTAGCAGGTCTTTGCTGCCTTCAGCAAATCCTATAAGGACGGGCGAATTTAAAAAAGCCTAACTCAGTGTTATGACGACAATACGGCCGTGTCGTATATCTGGCAAATTACAGTAATTATTTAGGCCCTAGGCAAAATTCATAGCAAGCACACAGACGGATAAAGACAGCTCGCAACTGCAGCAAGGGGAAAACTGGCGACCCAAGGAGTCCGATTGACTGAACTAACGCAGGACGCGACCCTTTACAATACCACGCGAGTACTGACGCTAACTATCCGCGATTGAAGAGATATTTACTCACCATGGTACAAAAAGAGGCAAATTTGGAAACTGTCATTAGGATTTCCATTCGCCCAGCGCCATCTTCCACCCAATCACCGCGCGGAGGCGAAGAGGAGTCCCAGTGAGGACAGACTGCGTCCCTGCCAGAGCGAGATCCGCGGGGTCTTAGCGCCCACCGACAAGCATTTTAATAGAGCCAAGGTGTTAGTGCACTCACAAGGGGAAAATTACATAACAAAAAAATACAATACATATTATTTTAAATATAAAATTAAGTAAACGTGTCAGTAATTTGAATAAAATAAAAGTGCAATATTTAACAAAAAAATATTTCAGGAGGACATCACTAAACATTAGGACTACACTGTTGTGCAAATGCGTAGTAGTTTGTATGAAAGCATATTCAGTTCAGCAGAGGGCATGTGGAATACTTTTCAATGTCATGAATTATTAACTTTTTCATGGGGAAAAAAAAGATTAGAGTTTTCATTAATCTGGTTCAAGCTTTTTTTATGAAATCTACACTTAAGAGTTAAAAATGTGTATTTATGTCAAGATTTAAATTATTTTTTTTAGAATTTGTCATTTATTAACAAATTACGGAGACTTTTTTTTATGTATTTTAAAATAATTTCAAGAGCTCGTTCACCTTTTTAATGTTAAATTACAGCAAAACTATTCTAGTTTTGAATAGTTATATTTTGAAACAAATATACATGATAAAATGATAATATAAATATATTTGTATACCTAATAAAGGTTGTTTTATCTAAATTAAACAAATTGGAATGATGGTTAAAGGTTAAACTTATTTAAAAAATAAATAAATAAATCATTCAGAAAATAATAAATTTACGCCATTCTTTAAAAGTGTAACGTTCCACGCAATGCTCTTTTTAGATAGGTTTAAACGAGTAAACAAAATAAAATAAAAGTTCACTGGCTTTGTAAGGCGATGACATCACTGCCATGGAGCAACGGCTCTGATACTTTTACTCAGGCAAATGAATAGTCCTCCTATTCGTGCTTTGAAGGAAGCACCGCAGGACCCTATCATTCTCTTTCCGCCGTACCCGCCATCTTGCGAGCAACCGGGGGTAAGATGTGCTCCAGACATTATGTATTAAATCGTTAATTACATAGCTCTCGTTGAGCAGAAGTGCCACACAAAGCGCCCAAAAAGTGCATTACCTGGTATAACATCGAAATTAAACCCGCACGAGCGTAGCAGAATGTCTTAAAGCGTAAAAGCTGGAGCGTGTCTGTTCCATGCGGGCCATGCGTAGCGCCAGAGTCATGGATAGAAAAATAAAGACGTGTAGAACTATTAATTTCTTTCTGTGTTTTCGTACGATTTATTACGCACACAGTTGCAGGGTGTCACTTCTGTTCGGTCCTTTATTTAATGGTGTCAATGTATTTCTTGGCCAGGAACTAATGTTTTTAGAAAAAGGCTTTGTTTGTCAGAAGTGTCTATAACTATGATGTTCATTATTGGAATAATTGCCTTGTTGCCTCCATTTAAGCAAGCAACTTGCATTTTTGTGCATTTTATTTGCTGTCATTTTATGTTAAATTTTTATGGTTCGTAAAGACTGACGTCATTGAGCTAAGTATGGTGTTTAATATACCGTGGCTGGATTTCAAATGGTTAAATGAAGTGTTAAGAACTCCTTTTTCTATAAATATTTATTTTGTCTTTGCACCCAGTAATCAGGCATCATGACAAACACCAGAGGTAAAAGGAGGGGGACCAGGTATATGTTTGCCAGGCCCTTCCGCAAGCATGGTGAGTTTATTCATATCACAGTGTTTTTCTACTTAACATTGTTGTAGAATTTTTTTTTATTTAGATCTGACACTGCTTTTCATTTTATAACAGGCCCAATCCCTCTGTCCACCTACATGCGCATCTACAAGAAGAATGATATTGTAGACATCAAGGTAAGATTTATTAAATGAAAGATCTGCTACAGTATTCGTTTCTTGTTAAGTGCAACTTATTAAAAATGCATCTTTATCCAGGGCACAGGAACCATTCAGAAGGGCATGCCTCATAAATGCTACCATGGCAAAACAGGACGCATTTATAACGTTACACAGCATGCTGTAGGCATCATTGTCAACAAGCAAGTCAAGTAAGTACCACACTAACCATGGCATGAACTATACTTAGATTAAAAAATAATAATAATTTAAATGACGTTATAATGCAACTCAGACTAGCTAGTGATAGCTGGAGGTTACGTTACACCAGTCAAACAAGTACAGAAACCACTTGGTTAGTGTTTAGCTGCAAAGTTAAGCTCTGAATTAATATCTAGAATAAATGCATAATATAAGCGTTTGATGCATGGTTTTAATTTTGGTGTTCTATCATTAACATTTTTACACATGCATTATTAATATAACTGAAGGGTTTTAATGTATAATGCCCCAGATTCACTTTGCCACAAGGGCCGTCCTGTGTCCTAAGTGGTCATTAATGTGGGCGAGATCAATCATCCTTATGCACCCTGGATAGGCACGTTAATGCCTTTTCCGGATTGTCAATATGGAAACATGCTACTCCTGGATAAATCTTGTAAATGTACAATGATTCTTGTCATTTAAGTGACACATTGTTTTACTTTTAGGGGCAAGATCTTGGCTAAGAGAATTAATGTGCGTATCGAGCACGTTAAGCACTCAAAGAGCAGAGACAGCTTCCTGAAGCGCGTTCAGGAGAACGAGAAGCAGAAGCTGGAGGCCAAGCAGAAGGGCACCTGGGTTGAGCTGAAACGCCAGGTAAGAGGTCATTCAGTGTTTGTTGGTTACTGACTTGGATGTTAAATGTATTGTATATGTTGACAGGCACTGTAGATATGCCAAACTGTTATTTGAAGTAATACTTAAAAATACAGGCCATTGATATTTGATTGGTTAAAATAACAGATTTTTGTAACTGATCTGGCGGACGTACGTTCTTTGTGACGCTGATGTGTCTCCTCTCGTTTTCAGCCTGCTGCTCCACGGGCAGCACACTTTGTCAGCACCAAGAACAACGAGCCTCAGCTCCTGGAGCCCATCCCCTACGAGTTCATGGCATAAATCTGCTGACCAAAATAAAGATCTTTGTACCATACTCTGCTAGTTTGGGTCTCTTTAAGTTATTCAAGTGTGCATATATTGTGTGAATGAATATATGAGCTTTGCTTGGAGTATCGTTGAGATGTAAGTTTACAGTGATGTTACATGAAATGTGAACACAGTACAATTTTGTGATAAAGCTATTATAGAATTGTAGGTGCATATGTTTTTCATAAAGAACCATATTTTGTTATAATTTTCAGTTCACAGGTCAGTAGAGAACATAGCTACATTTGTACTTGTATTTGCAGCTCTCAGCACTGTTGCGTATTTGAATCAATTTATTGCAAAGGCATTTCGATCCATCTTGAAGATAGTATTTTTCTCTTCAGAAAGATTATCCTTTTAAAATGTGGTTATCCACAGCCTGTTCTGGTATTCCAATATTAGAAAGTTCTTTTTACTTTGGTGTGGGTAGCTTGAAGCTTTCCGATTTTTCTTGCTTTTAAGCAAAATACCATGCTTGCCAAGGTTTTATAATGTCAAACATCAAGGCCTGGTTTCACAAACGGGACTTGGCTTAAGCCAGGACTAGGAATTAGTTAAATTAAGATATTTAAGCTACTTCTACAAAAATGCCTTATGTGTGCATCTTAACACAGAACAATGACACCGTTTTAAGATGCGTCAGGGCAAGATATTTTCATCTGAAACCGCTTAAACATGCAATTTAGTTTGGGACTAGCTTAAGCCTTGTCTGTGAAACTGGGGGCAAGTGACCAAATTATTATTATTTTTTGACCAAAGAAATTGTGGCAGCAAAATAACTACATTTATGAAGTAATGTATGTGGCATGCTGAAATGCTGAAGTAGAACAGTCTGATCTTCATATCCAGTCCTTTCTGTTACCAAGAACTTGACTGTGATTATAGGAAGGTTAAATTATTTCCATTCTCAAAACCTGAGTTTTACAGTCATAGGTCTACAACTGCTCTTACCTGTGGGCACAGTTATTCAAAGGCAGTGAAAATATCATTAAAATGCCATTACAACTAAACAGTTGGATTAAAAACGAGTAAAAACCTATACTTATAGTTTAGTGATTCTGATCCCAAGGTTATTCACGGCATTTAATTCAAGTTACTACAAAGAAAATATCTATTCAGGAGATTTGACTTGGAGACCTGTGGAATAAGAAAACACTTTCTGAAAGAACTCGCCACTATTTTCATTACAAGGTCACAAAAATACAGATGGCTTTGCTTAATTGTACGGTAGTTAACATGAGCTGTCACTAGAAGGCAGCATTAGCCGCTGCCTTGACACAATAATAATCCTATTTCCGTTCAGCTACAGAGATAATTGAGTTTGTGTGCTAAAACACATTACTGATTATATGTTAATTGCACATCTTATCTAATTAGACTCGAGGAAAGTGTTGATACTATTTGTAGCGCAGATCATGGCAGTATATTAAAAATGAATTAATGAGTTTTGTTGGCATCGAAATGATCAGACAGATCAATAGGCCTATGGGATTTTGTGTTCGCGAAAGATTACAAATCTCAGGCACCGTCTTCTTGACGGTCAATTTGTCGTTGAGGAAAACATGAAATTGATGTAATGGGAATTTGGGAAAATGTAATGGAAATTTTTGAAATGTACTAATACGTACAACACATTGATTATATTAATCTCACCTGGAATACATTTGAATACATTCAAATCATATATGTTTTCTAATCAATTATTCTATAAAGTGTTAGTGTGATTGATTCTCATTCTTATTCAGATATTGTGTATGAGTGAAAGAACCAGACATCAACTTTTTACCGTAGTGTAAATGTTTTTTTACCATTAAAATCACGGCCATTTTTTACACTGTTCAAATTTTCCAAAGTAATGATGGAACATGCTCAAATACTCATACTCAAATTTGCTGATACATGCCTGGTTTGTGCAGTGTGTACACTTGAATATTCTGGGCCTTTTGTGTGTGTGATGTTCTTTGTGTGATTTGGTGTGTAACAGAGGACCACCTCTCTCTATCTTGACTTGTGCTGTGTAATCAGAGTTGAATGCCTGACTGCATATCTGACAAATGTTATCTCATCCCACCTCAGTACTTCACCCAATATTTGCTTCAATTAGGGTCAGTTCCTGAGATACGCAGCAGATGTGTGGGCGCGTATGAGAAACAGCTTTAATTCCACGATGTTCTCACATTCGTGTCATTCACTGCCTTTTTATTTCACGATATCTGCGCAGCACTTCTGCATTATATAGTTGAAAAGCTTGATTTAGATTTAGCTGTAGGGGAAGAATCTGACCTTATTCCTTTTTAGGCATGATCTATTCATTCTGCTCGCAGAGGACACGCAGGTCTGGGAATTAGCCACAATATTAGGATGGCACACTGAGAGGTCATAGCATAACTGTGAGAATGTGTGAGAATGACTAGATAACCTCATTGTGTGCTGGCCCTGTTCCCTCTGCTATCATGCTGCTGTTAGATATTTGTAAGGATTGGGATGAAGGTGATGAGGGCTCGCAGAGGTCATAATCAATAGCATCAATCAACAAGTGACACGCTGCCCTGGTATTGATCACTACAAAGATGTCGAAAGTGTGAGAATGGCTAAAGAATTTTCATTAGTAATGAATTAACGCCACTAAGACAGGAACTTTAGCTTGTTACTGTGTGTAATTTTAAGGGCCCTGTAATGAGTCCAGCATGTCCATAACAGACGGTGGTAAATTAATATACGGCCCTCAGACAGAACAGGTTGTTGATGAGTGACGGAATAGAATATGGATGGAGCAAAGCAGGCTACCGTGTCCTTGAAGGATGTTCAGCTCAGATTGTATTTTGCTTAGCCTATAGACCTTTTAGAATTCAAACTTTTAGAATGCTCAAGAATTCAAACTTTTAGAATTCAAACTTTTAGAATGTTTAAGAATTCAAACTTTTAGAATGCTCAAGAATTCAAACTTTTAGAATGCTCAAAAATTCAAACTTTTAGAATGCTCAAGAATTCAAACTTTTAGAATGCTCAAGAATTCAAACTTTTAGAATTCAAACTTTTAGAATGCTCAATAATTCAAACTTTTAGAATTCAAACTTTTAGAATGCTCAAGAATTCAAACTTTTAGAATGCTCAAAAATTCAAACTTTTAGAATGCTCAATAATTCAAACTTTTAGAATGCTCAATAATTCAAACTTTTAGAATTCAAACTTT
>JAUMHR010000086.1:9629597-9644117 GCA_032361145.1 Enteromius fasciolatus
TTAAATTGCAATGTTTCAACATTCTGTTTCAAAAAATGTATAGGCCTACATTGTAATAAAAAAATAGTAATAATAAAAATAATAATACAAAATAATAATACATTTATTCATTTGTAATTTGGGATGTTCAAACCAAATACTGGCACGAAAATACAATTTGAAAGGTGCAAAGTAAGATTGACTGATTTTAGCACTTAATTTACCTATTTTTATCACTTAAGCTCAAGATACAAAAATGTAAAAATTTATAATTCTAAAAAAAAATCGTAAATGTCAATACGTTTGCTATTATCAATGATTGTAAAATGTTCTTTATGATTTAAATGAATCCCCTACTGACTTCTTACGCGAACTGCAGTCCTGTACCCAGCATGCACAGCAGAGCTATTAGCGCTTAGCTGAACAAGTGTAGACAGAAGACAACAACAACAGCATGATCCCAGCCAAACGCCAGGCTGATGGACTAGTAGGCCAGCTATGGACCCCGATAACGAGTATCAGTATATGGCAACAAAAGTGTGGCTCTTGCTGACTGGTCGTCTGGCTCGATGAGGAGGTTGATTTTATTGCTAAACGTCCACTAAGGTGCTCATTGTTTCTCAAGTGTTTTAAAATATACGGCTGCTAAATATCTCGAGTCTATGTGCGAGTGTCTTCCGGCGGGAGCAGCAGCAGCAGCGGTGCCATGAACAGTGGACTCCCAGCTTCAGCTGCTCCGCTCGGGGGTGTCGGAATACCCGGTGTAAAGGTGAAATTCTGCCGTTATTATGCGAAAGACAAGACTTGTTTTTACGGAGATGAATGCCAGTTTCTGCACGAGGATCCGTCCATGGCGAGCCTTTCTCTGCACGGTGGTGGTACAGGTGCTGGCGGCGGCGGAGGAGGAAGCCCCGTCTCTTTATCTCTCGCCGGAGGAGCAGTGACGGCGACGGGATACGTGCTCGGAAATAGCGCGGCCAGCGGCGCTCCGGCAAACGTTCCCAAAAAGAACGATTCTCTCGGTCCCGCAGGAACAGCTCCAGAGGGACATCTGTTGTCCAGTAAGTTTGCACTGAGGCCTAACGTATCCTGTCCTCTGTTGAAGTTGTTGTGGGGTTACACGGCCGCTTTTGTTTAAATCGAGGCCGTGGATTTTAGCGGCCTACCTCTGGCTACCAAAACAACACGAGAAATCAACATGTTACTTCACAGCGCGCAAGAATTTTTCAACTAAAAACGAAATTACTAGTACTACAGAAGCAGAAGCATTTAGTTAATACTCTGCACGGTTTCTGCTGGTTTCAAATTGTTTTTCCAAATACATAAGTTGTTTAGTATTTGATAACTGGTATGTATGGCAAGCCATTTTAACATTTATCGTAGATCATTCTCAAAGGGAAGTTAAGGCACTAATTATTTTTTTCTGTTTAGAAGAATTTAAAACCAGATCAATGAAGCCCATGATTTTACACACTCCAATGTAGTAGGTGATGGTATGCAAATATAATGTTGGTCTGTGACTTTCAATAAAACTGGAAGATTTTTTTTAAGACTAAACAATGCACCAGTTTTTACAGAAATACTCCAGTAATCTGAAGTAAACTTTCACAGTTACATCTGCAAATGCTCATCATGAGGCACTACTACTTATTTTAGTGTTTATTTTAATAGTTACTAGTATCTGTTCCATTTTCAAGTGCTACATGAGTTGTAGGCCTTCCATTCAGATACTATTCAGCGCTCGCAAAATTTCAAAATCCCAGGTAGCCTTTCAGGCAGGCACTCTTCAGATGACTTTTCCCTGATATAGCATAGTTGTCCATCAATTATGGTTATTTAAATTCAAGCGCAAACATAGGTGAGGAGCGCGCGCGCCGGCGCAGATGCGAGAACGCGTGTCACGTGTGCACTGCGTTCATCTTTTTTTTAAATATATTTAGCCTATATATGTGTGTTCATGTTTAGATTTTTCTGTTTATGTATACATTTTAATAATATAGAACAAAAGGTTTTTTTTTGTTTTTTTTAAGCAAATGAGGACAGTCTACTAAAGACAGTCTTTCTTCAGAAAATACAGTGCTATATTTTTTATTTTTATACGGTAATTACGTGCTCATGTTATTCGATGAAGCCTTTTGGAAAATTTTGATAGGGTGCAAGGTCGCTACAAATAAATAAATGTATGGGAAACAGATCCCACAGCACAATAACCTGAGAGTCCAACTTCATTACTCTTCATTAGCTGCGTTTGTAGCTGGTTTGTAACCAGACCGATAAAAAAACACAACATACTAGTTAGCTTTGGTCCAGGTGCGTGCGCCTGATGAAACCGTCCATACACAGTTCGCGCGATCACAAAGTGAAAGTAAAAAACAAGTGCGAATTCAAACGCTATTTCAATGCTTAACCTAATTGATAGTGGTTCCCCGATGCCTGAAAATTACATTTAATTTTTTTATTAATAATTTAATTACCCAAACATATTTGTGAAAGAATGCAAAAGCATTTAAATATATTTTTCCTCCATATATGATAGCCCGACGGGCAGGGCTGACATGGATTTTGGTAGCCCGACTGGAAGACACAATAGCTCCGGGACGTCGGGCTAGCGATTTTGCGAGCCCTGCTATTGTATTCCAGTTGTTACAAGTAATTTTTTTTCTAAATCATACTAGTAGTAGTTTTATGTAATTTTACAATTGCTGTTCTGGGGTTCGTTTCCGAAAAGCAACCAAGGTCGCAAGATCAATGGAACTAATGACCATAGTATCTAGTGATGTTGCACCCCTGATTAGTACATATGACAGGGAGTAGAAGGTTGTGTGAAAAAGGTGCAATAGTAAATACTTGTGACCACTGGGATGTCCTAGCTTATAAATACTATATAGTATTAAAATGAATAGTTAATAGATGAGTAATTTTGTTTTATTATTATTTTAAGTTTAGGTGTAATAGTTCATCCTATTAGAATACATACTAGTCCAAGGTGTATACAAGTCCAAGTTACACGCATCTCCACAGAATTCAGTGGCAAATAATGTTTTAACGGTGGCACAGATACTAGTTTTAATGGATAATTGTTAAATGACTTGCCATAGAAAGACACCTGCCATTGTTCACAGGCAAGATTGAAGCATCATTATAACTAACCCAATAGCAGCCATTAGGGATGGGCATTTTTGATCATGTTTCATTTCGAGTAATCCACAGGTTTGAGAAACAAGTACTCGATTAATCGGGGGTGGAGTTTAAGCAAGGGGCAAGGGGGTTTGCGTCACAGTAAACATTTAAAAGAAATAAAAGCATGAGGTGAAATTGAAGTGCTTTTTCTTCATGAAGCATTGTATATAAAATTAATAACATAGCCTAGATACATAAATTATCTATTTTGTATTTATCTACACAAAATGCATGTGAGCTTGAACTACGTGTCAGTCATAAAGTAGTGGATGCGCTTCTCCCGTTACTTTAAAACAAGGGCAACTGAAGCTCCCACCAGACCCACTCTCTCTGATCAGTTTTTAAAAATATAACCTACCTTTTTCGATGTTTATAAAACAAATTAAACACACATGATACTCTGCTTTTCTGTTATTTTTATTCAAGTGTTATTTTTAACAAAACTATTTTCATTTCATCAGCATCACAACAGCTGTGGATCAAAAAAAAAAAATGTAAAGGTTCGCAAAAATAAAGTTTAATATTACTTCAAACGACTGTTATGTAGCCCATAGCCTAACAAAAGTTAGAAGCTGGCTGTGTAAACTTAAAATAAAAATTGCCTGAATATTTTTACCACAGCAATAAAATTTAAAGATGAGCATCCATCGTGTTTGTCCAGCGGTTTTTAAAACTTTGTTTTAATGTTCAGGAGAAATTCTGTGGAACTTGCTTTTTTTGCACAATGTTATTTTAAAACAATATACTGAAGCAACCATTCACTGTGTTGAATTATTTTATTTAGTTTAAAAAAGATTTGCATAGGTCTTTATGTAATATGCTGTGTAAACGCAAAGGATTCACATGCGTTTTTGCTTTATTGCAGTCCCTGGGATGGAAGGAAGTGCTCTGAATGATGCTAGTCTGACCAACTCGTACTTCAGCAGCACCTTTATTGGGGTCAATGGGTTTGGAGGCCCAGCAGAGTCCAAATATTCAATGATGCAGGTAACATAACGGTGAAAAACAGGAAACCAATAGAAAATACTATTAACTGGGGTCGTCAAATGCAGCACACAGTGGTGATTCATAATGGGACACTTCACATATTGATGGCTGCTTGTGTTATTAGAGGATGACCAGCAGTAGCAGTTCTCCAAGTCTGCTGAATGACGGTGCCAAGAGCTTCAGCCACAGCGCACATGGTGAGTTAACAATTGTTTGAAATTTTTGTTGTGAGAATAAAGCTGTCATGGCAAAACTTGAAAACCTTTTCTGTGTGTCCGCTTCACTTTTTAGATCCAGTAAATTCCCCAACATCATCTCTATTCAGTGATTTTGGTGCTTTGAGCATATCACAAAGGAGAAAGGTAAGGGTTTAACATGTCAGTTTAGGATGTTTGTATTGTGTTGCCTGACAAATCACTTGTATTTCTGACATCAAGATTCAAGAAAACAATGTTTCCATCTTGATAAATTTTGATAAGACTAATCATCCAACAGTTGACCAGTCGATTAGAGAGTTAAAAAAATACATCATGCTTTTACAAAGTTTGCACAGGAAATCCTTTAAAGAAAAGTTGTGTATTTATACAATTTCTAATTATAATATCTAATTATGTAAATTAATATAACCTATTTTTATTTTTATTTAAAAGTTATTGTACAAGGTTTTTTTAAAGCAAACAAACAAACAAACCAACCAACCATCCCCACTTTGAAAACCCTTTGCACATTTTCCACTTTGCACATCCCTAACTTGGAAAAAGTTGTCCCATTACCAAATGTTACTTTCTTTCTTCAGATACTTTCTGTGTCAGAGTGAAAACATCTGTTTGTATCTCTGGTTCTTTTTCAGGCTCCTAACCCAACAGCCAGTGAGTTTGTTCCTAAAGGGGCCCCACGGATGGCCTCCATGTCTCAGACGACCGTGCCAGCATTCACATCCCCCATCTTCCCTCATCCTGGCTTGAGCAGCTCCACGGCGGCTGCTCTTGCACCTGGTTAGTGACTCACTCCCAGAAAGTACCACCTGTCTGTCCTTTTTTTTGGCTAGATCACTTTTCTTCTGTTTAGCATTTCAATTCAGTCTTTTAATGTTAAGAGTCTGGTCAGGGTGCTCTGTTTTTGATTAGTCTTGAATGTCTGGGTTCTTGGTCAGGTATGTCGCTCTCTGCTGGGTCTTCTCCTCTTCACTCCCCCAAAATCACACCTCACACATCTCCAGCCCCGCGGCGGCGCAGTCACACGCCTAACCCCAACCCAGCCAATTACATGGTGCCCACCACTGCGTCTGACCAGGGAGGCGGAGCCCACGTGATTCAAAAGGAGACAGTGGGCGGGACTACCTACTTCTATACTGATAACACCCCTGCTCCCTTGGCCGGAATGGTATGTTCCATTGCAAATTAGTATTTGCTGTGTGCTATTACCGCCTTTACCTGTTTTATCAAAAATATGAAATGTGCTGTTTGCATTTTCAGGTGTTCCCGACATATCACATGTATCCACAAACGGCACCCCATGTGGCATACATGCAGCCAAAAGCCAATGCACCATCCTTCTTTATGGCTGACGAACTCCGACAGGTAATCCACAGTTTCTGCCTTCATCTATTAGCCAGTGCTGTTTAGTAGTTGGTTCTTGAATGTCATTTTTCACACATTTGTTCTTGTTTGTAGGAGCTGATTAACAGGCATTTGATAACGATGGCACAGATAGATCAGTCTGAGAACCCCGGTAAGGATGTGGTTTGTCTTGTGTTGGCAAGACATGTCAACAGTGTTTTGGTTTGAATGGACAACACGGCTACTGTTCAGTTAAAATGTCTGTTTTGTGGTCAGAGCATATGGTGCATACCTGCTGTCTGAATAGAAAACCACATCCTTTGTCTGTCTGCCATTTTTAATGATCCACTTTTTGTCACCTTTAGCATCTCTTTCTATATAGTCAAGTGTGGGTTAGTGTTAGCTGGATGATTGCAATCGCTGTTCCATCTCTCCTCCAGGAGTGCCGTCTGAGGTAGACAGTTACCACAGCCTCTTTCCCCTGGAACCCCTTCCCCCACCAAACCGTCTTCAGAAAACCAGCAACTTCAGTTACATCACTTCCTGTTACAAGGCAGTCAACAGTAAAGATGACCTGCCTTACTGCCTCAGGAGGATACATGGTGAGGCATAAATTATTTGTGTGTACAGCTGTTCCTCTAGAAAGTTTGCACATTTGTTTTAAATTCCATTTTTACGTCATTGTTGTTTACAATGGCAGTATTTATGGATAACGAATTGAACAAAAAATGAATTAGTTCTTTAATAAATAATAAGTTTGGTATGATTTTTGAAGTGTTTTAGGTAATTAAAATACTAATCTCTAAAAATCGGAGAACCAAAATGATAAACAGTCTTTGCATCTTGACAGCACACTGACGCATTTTATCTGATTTTATCTTTTTTTTTTTTACCCACGTGTGTAACTTGTGTCCTTGTGTGCCTTCACAGGCTTCAGGCTGGTCAACACCAAGTGTATGATGGTGGTAGACATGTGGAAGAAGATTCAGCACTCCAATACTGTGACCCTCAGAGAGGTCTTCACCACCAAAGCATTTGGAGACCACTGTAAGAATAATTTTTTTTTGTTAGTTTAGTGTGTGAGCATGTCCATGTCCTTACTATCGTGTTACACAGCTTTGAAATTGTACGTTTGATTTTGGGTCAGTGCAGTTAAGCTCTCTTTTTCCGTTTTGTGCTTTCTATTAAATTATTAAAAAGTACTATAAAAACAATTTACAAATGCAATGATTTAAACACACCTGCGCTTAGACATTTTTAAATGAATTTCTAATGGAAAAAAATAATTGAAAATAAAATTGAAAAAGTTTCTCAAAAAAAAACTTTAGTATAATTTTATTTCTTCTTAAATTTTTAATTTTTTTTAATTTTTTTTTAAACTGTTACTGTTACTCTTTTTGTTGTTGTTGTTTTTTTTTGTATAAATGTTTTTCAAAGGAGGACTAGAAACATTTTTAAAAAGCTTTCTTTATCATGTATGTTCATGTCATTGATCCTTTTGAACTCTCTTCATATGATCACGGTTATCCTTCGCAGCACTGGTATTTTCCTATGACTTCCATGCGGGGGCAGAGACCATGTTTAGCAGGCACTTCAACGATCCGGCAGCTGATTCGTACTTCACAAAGAGAAAGTGGGGTTAGTTGTTTCTCGCTCTTTTGTTTCTGTTTGTGCGTGTGAGGATACAGCCGTTAAATACAGAGTATGTCAAGTGCTTGGTGGCAGTTGCGTCGTCTTGAATGTGTAGCGAGGAAAGAGGAAGGAGTGGTTGAAACCGATCCCGCCTCAGGTGGGTTCAGTACCTGCAAGCTCAAGACTGACAGAGGAAGCAAAACCCAGGGATGATGTTTAGCTATAAACAGCTGCAGTACATACGGCTGCATCAACCACAGCGCAGCCTCAAACCATAAAATGTGTGTTTGTTATCAGGATGGGATAAAATACAGCAGTATATTATAATAATATCCTGTCACAACATCTAAAAAAGTACACTTGTACATCGATATCAAAGTTTAATTTTCTGTGTGTGTCAGCTAATCTGTCATAGGATACGTCAGACATTTAGTTAATGTTAATTGTTGCAATGTTAATTATATATTGATATTATTTAGTTTTAAGAAATAACTTTGTTTTCTTCTATCAGGGCAGCATGAGCTCCCTCCTCCACGGCAACATGCAGGCCTGTTACCAGAGTCGCTAATTTGGGCCTACATCGTCCAGCTGAGCTCGGCACTGCGCACCATTCACACAGCTGGGCTGGCCTGCAGGGTTATGGACCCTAGTAAGATCCTCATCACTGGAAAGACACGGTACAGCCACATGCATCTTGCTGATTTAAACCCAGAAGAACATTTATGGTATTTCAGGACTTTAATAAATTGGGTAGTTTTGCTAATTAACTTGTTTCTGTACTTCTACCCTAACCATGCAAAACAATACAGTAACCGGTGAAGTCTAAGCACTGGTCTGTAGAATTTGTCAGCTTATGAAATGAGGGACAGTCAAACCACAAATCGGTCAGGGTTCTGTGGGGACACACAACTTATTCTTATCTATGAATAGTGAATGGAGAAGTTCTGTTGGATTATTTTTGCTCTTCCTTTATTAAGTACTGAATGTTTATCAGCCTCTTGCAGCAGTGCTTGCGCAAATAACCAAACATGCAAACACGAATACTGCTAAATGTTGTTGTTTCTTCATAGGTTACGAGTCAACTGTGTAGGAATGTTTGATGTCTTAACATTTGACAATAGTCAGACCAACCACCTGGCGCTGATGCCCCAGTACCAGGTATTACACCTTTACACGCCAATCACATACGTCATTTGACTGTGCATCATCGTTTAATCTGATTTTGGTACACTGCTGTTCAAAACTTGGGGGTTGGGAAGGTTATGTTAATTTTCTTATGCTCATCGTGTTAAAATAACTTTCAGATTTTAAAATGTAATTTGTTTCTGATTCAGTTTACAGCCATGATCATTCTAGCCAAAAATCATACTAATATACTGATTTGTTGCTCAAGGAGTGTTTTTAGCAATGTTATCAAAAACTGCTGCTTAGCAAATTACTTTTCTATGTATTGCTTTTCTTTGTATTACTTTTGATCATTTTAATGCACCCATACCAAATATGACCCCAAACTTTAGTGTAAATAACATTTTACTTCTAAATTAATCATAATTATTTGTATAGCAGTTAATTGCCAGTCTCATGACCGTAGCTATGCACCACTTTAATATTGATATGAAGTTCTTTGTACTAGAAATGGGTTTTGGAGGTTGCTTTGTTGTGGTACAACTTTTTTGTTTTTTTTTTCTTTTCTTGGGTGTTTGTCGTTTTACACTTTGGGTCTAAACTCTAAGTTTCATTACTTGCTGTTCCTCTTTGTGTCCATCAGCAAGCAGATCTCATCTCCCTGGGGAAGGTGGTGTTGGCTCTGGCGTGTAACTCTCTAGCTGGCATTAAGAGAGAGAATTTGCAGAAGGCCATGGAGCTGGTGTCAATCAACTACTCTTCTGACCTCAAGAACCTCATTCTGTGGGCCTCTCTCTTTCTTACACTTTTTTTTTTTTATAAAGCCTAAATGCTCTCAAAGTTGTTATACTATTGACGTCACAGTTTGTCGTTCTGTATGTGTCCTGTTGAGACTAGTTAACATGTTCATGAACTCATACGTTAATGCTTGTGCGATAGTTTGAATGTGGTGCCGCATCTTATGGTCATGTTTCGATCTTCAGGTACCTGCTTTCAGAACAAAGCCGCCTGCGCAGCGTCAATGACATTATGCCCATGATTGGAGCACGGTTTTACACTCAACTCGATGCCTCGCAAATGAGAAATGATGTCATTGAGGAGGACCTGGCTAAGGTATTTAAATTTGTTTCAATTTTATAGTTTCTATCCACCAAATGGCCTCAAGCATTTACATATATTGTGTATCTGGCTTCAGGTGACTTCCACTTCCAGTTTTTAAATGTACAAAACTGCTTTAAACTGATGGTTTTTTTTTTTTTTATATATTTATTTTAATAATGCTGTGCAAACCAGTTGACCATTTACGTCTCTTTATCTGTATTTCTAATGAATCAGAAGTCTCTCCCATTCATAGAAAACCGCTTGCTTCCCTACTGAAAAATAAGGTGGATACACTAATGTTTCAAACAGAATGAGGGTTGCTTGTTGTAAATATTTAAGTATGAATTAAAAAGTATTTTATCAGTAATGCAATGTGCTATTTCACAAACCTACATACAAACATTTTTTGGCTCTTTTAAAGCTGGATGTCACTAAAAATGTGCAGTTCTCTGAGATTCTCAATCAGTTATTGATCTTTAATCATTCCTGATGGGTTCAGCAGGAATGTCAGAATAAGTGAAACGAATAACAGATTTTATTTGTGATTCTTGCTCCAAAGAAGTGCTCCTTGTTTTTCTTTTTTGAAGAATGTTATGCTATGCTGTTTGTTTTTAAAGCCGGAAAGCCAGAGAATAGACGGTTATTGCAGGAAAGTTGGGTTGAAAAAGTCATTATTTTGTCACTCTTTTTATCTTGACACTTTCCATTCAGAGTCACAGCTAGGCTGTAGATTCAGTATCAGTTCAGGAAACAAAAAGAAACATCATTGCAGACTGAGCTCTCCAATTTACCCAGTAGGCCATTATCTAGTGTGCTGTTCTTGCACTGGAGGGTGGAGGTGCGATCGCTAAAGATATTTTGGATGGTTTCAGCTGTTCTCTCTTCTGCTTTCCTCCATGTGAACACTCGTATCAGATGTGTGAATGTTTGTTTGGGTTTTTTTTTTTGTACCAACCTTTTACAAACACCTACAAAACAAACCCCTTTTTACCAATAATGCGGACTTACTATATTAAACAGTGCATGTCTCCTGTGTTTGTTTGACACTGCTGGATCTGATGTGAGAGTGAATGTGAGTCAGAAAGAGGTTTAAATATGACCTGGTTTCCTCTCTAACTTCCCTTCTCATAATCTGCAAAGTCTCACTCACGCAAACCCAAAATAAAAAAATTTGTTATTCAAAAATGAACCAAATAAATTTTTCTTACAACTTTTTGCTTATTCATCTGCATTTTGCAGGAGGTTCAAAATGGGCGATTATTCCGCCTACTGGCAAAACTGGGAACGATCAACGAGAGACCAGAGTAAGTCTTTTATTACAACTAAAGTATTGAAGACTTTCTGAAATGGCAACCTTTTATAGAATACTTTTCAAAATGCTTCAGGATGCAACATTTATTTCTTGTAGGTTCCAAAAGGACCCGACATGGTCTGAGACTGGTGATCGTTACCTGCTGAAGCTCTTCAGAGATCACCTGTTTCACCAGGTAACTGAGGCAGGCACGCCCTGGATCGACCTCAGCCACATTGTGTCCTGTCTCAATAAGGTGAGCTTGTTTAGCTTCTGCATGTTTGTATCCGGTTCAACACCACAGTGAATTTAATGCGAGATGAAGCAGTAGTAGTTTTATTTATGTAGCACCTTTCTATTGCTCAAGTTCACTTGAGTGCACACTTAAATAGACAATACAAACACAAACGGCCAATAAAGTCACATAATCCAAAATACAAATTAAAAAAAGATGAGGGACAAACTTTGTCTTTACAGTGACGGGTGCTATATAAAGTTTTCAGCTTTTTTATTTTTATTTTTTTAATGGAAAGACATTTAATCTATCTTAGGAGCCCTGGCTAAGGTCAATTGGAGCCGCTTATGTTATATCCGGGCCAACAATTTATTACAACAATTAATAACTGTTTAAAATTAGATTAAAAATGCACCTACATACACTTACTTTAATTTATTTACTTCAATGCAATATTTTTATTTTCTGAAGTAAAACCTTTTGTTTGTTTGTTTTTGCTAAAAGAAAAAACTGTTGAAACTGTAAAAAAATTTTTTTATTAAAAGAATAATTTTTTAATTTAAAAAGTAGAAGATAATTTGACTGAGAAGGGAAGGTTCGTTTAGCTTGTAATGACATGACATTTATAAACATGTTCATGATAAACAAAATGAAATTGCCTTTGAAAAAAAAAAAACAATGAATGCACACTAATTTATATTATTGTGTAAAAAATAGTATTTGTTTTTTTTAATTACTTAATTTTTACTTCATTGTACAATTGCATGAATAATTTCATAACTTGAAGATGTAATCGCTTTTTCTGTATTCATTGTCATGGAACTGTTATCTGGCATTTATCACTATTTTTGTTTCTAATATCCATTGATTTCTGATTGCAGTTGGATGCTGGAGTACCAGAGAAGATCAGTCTGGTGTCACGGGATGAGAAGAGCGTGCTCGTGGTGACTTACTCAGACCTGAAGCGCTGCTTTGAGAGCACCTTCCAGGAACTGCTGGCCGCCACGAACGGCCCCCTGTAACCCCCCCAGCCATCCCCAAGAGTGGGCTGGAACTGCCTGAAACAGAGCACATTGCACTACAGCCTGGAATCATAGGTGCAGAATGATGATCTCACGACCAGGGCGGAGCCAGCTGGTTGCTCACCTCCAGTCAGATACACTGTTCTGTCCAGAGAAAGTTGTTTTCTAAAGCTTATTTTTTTAGTTTTCACAACAATGCCGCAGCTGCAGAATTATGAACTCAACTGAGAGCTGTGATAATGATGAATTCTTTTCTTTTTTTAGACTTGGGAACAATGTCCAAAAATATAAGACTTTACTTCCTGCTTTTATTTTAAATTTTTTATTTTTTCTTTGGAGGATGCACTAAACATTTTAAGTTCCTTTTTAAATGATTGTGCGTGTCCCACAGGGTGCATTGAGGGCCGGGGTCTCACACATGAAATGGAAGAAAAACACCGCGCCGGTTTTTCCACATCATCTCCTTACGCGTTTTTAATGAGGTACTACAAATTGGGACAGACCACTGGTCATGTGTTTAGAGTCCTCGGCTCCAATAGGACAAAGCGCTGGTTTGGGCAAACTGATGAGACTGACCACTCATGAATGTGTGGCATAAGTAGTAGTGTGCCGCCACTCCTCGTCTGCTGTATGACTCATTTAAAAGTTGGCCAACTTGGAGGCGGGAGGGGAAGTTGCTGGTTGTTTGCAGTCGAGGGGGGATTCCACGACAAAGGGGTGCCTCTCCTCTTGCGGTGTTAACTTGTTGTTTATTTCAGGATTTCGCAACATCTTTTTTCATTTGTACGGATGATTTTTGAAATCGGATTTTGAGAGGATGGATCTTTGTTGTCGTTTATTTTATTTCCTTTTTTTAGTCAGGCTCTTGTGATAGGAACCAAAGAACTGGACCACGCTAGCAAGGGAAACCAGTTCTGTCTCATTGTGGAATGTCCTCTTATGCCTCTGTTGTGGAGCATCCCAAGTTTCTGTCCATTTCGTCATTCTTTTCCCTAATTCGTTCTCATTTTTCCCGCTCTCCACGCTAGTATTGGTTTGGACATAGTGAGTCTCAGTATAGAGCTCTCTTGTGGTGTTACTGTCGTTCCTTCTCCTCACCAAGTTGTTGTACAGAGATGCATGATGGGATGTTTCTCACTTCGCTAGTGTGATCTCTGTGGACCAGTCCCAGCAGGACGGTTGGGATTGTATTGGTTTCTCTTGGTTTTGTTGTAACTATGATTTGATTATGTGAGTTGTTATGTGACAACATCCGGAAAACAGTTTGGAATTCGCTCAGGTTGATCCCTGACAGGAATATGCCAATGACTGAATGTGTCTGACCTGTCATTGGTGACTGCCCAATCGATGAGTCAAGGAACAGGTGGGACTTGCAGCACAGATCTGGGTGTGCCACACTGGACAGAGAGGGTGCAGGATACAGCAGGCAGAGCTGAGGATGCTGTGAGTTCAATGATGTACTTTTCCCTCTTCTTTTTTGTTTTAGTCAACTGATACTTGGTGGACATGGTGCCAAGCCCTTATCCCTTTTCCGAATATCTCACACACAAATACACACGCTTTATTACACCTTTTACAGGTCGATCTCATATCATGTACCCGGTCTCCAGTGGAACGCACTCCAGACACACACACACACGCATACATATGCATTCGTACATGAAATCCTCCTTCACCATCCCAGTACGTTTTATGCCCTTCTTGTGTTTATTGTCACATTTTTGCAATATTTGTGTGTACAGCAGTATTTTAATAAAGAGTAATAAAAGAGAGCACTTGTTTGGTGGTTCTTAAATGGCATGATTGTTGCAAAAAGGAACTTGTTTGCATTTTTTGGCTGAAAGTCAAGAGAACAGAAGCATCGGATGCTTTCCAAAATAGATGCTACAAAAATGACCAGCACTGAAAAAGCAGTAATGGGAACCAGTCTCAGATATTTTCTTATTCATTACTTTTATGTAATGTTGCATGGATTAAAAGTGACAGTCAAGACATTTGTAATGGTGCAAGACATTCAGTTTCATATAAATGCTGTTAATATTCCAATTAAATGTTTGTTTCCACAAACATTTTAAGCAGCACAGTTGTCAACACTGGCAATCATGATTCTTGAGCAGCTATAGACTATGAAGGATTGTGTGTGACTAGAGTAATGGAAGCTGAAAACAGTATTCAAAATATATTAAAATAGAAAATATTTTAAATGGATATTTTGCAATTGTGCTCCTCTTACCAACCGCAAACTTTTAAAGTATTTTATATATATATATATATATATATAATATTTTTAATATATACATTTATTTTTAATATATATATATAAAAAAAATATATATATATATATATATATACATATATACACATAATTAATATATATATATAATCAAAAAAATATATATTTTGTATGTG
>JAUMHR010000086.1:9670753-9685742 GCA_032361145.1 Enteromius fasciolatus
ATTCTTACTTTCAAACAGTAAAACGATGCTGAATGTAACAGAACACAGGGTCTTTAGAGACGTTCTTGTAAAATAACAATTTTAATGCCATTAAAACGTGATGTAAGTAAAGAACATGAAAATAGCAGAGCTAGCTTTTTAAAGTAATCATGAGCTGTGTCACAAATGTTACACTGTGCACTGTATACACAACTGTGTATGAATTAGATTACATTTTTGTCTGATATCTCCTCCCTCTTTAGTATATGTAAAAGCTGCGATGGTTGTGTGCATGAAGTGTCAAACATTCCACATTAAATGCACCGTTTGGGTATTTAAAGTGCACATTTGCTTAATGGAATTTTGTGAACAAGCTACTTGCTCTAGAATGGGATAAAATAGTGCAGGAGTACACAAATTGGGACGCACATACAGTCATCAGAATTAAATTCAGAACGATTTGCTGAGTATAGAGAAGTTTTTATATTTTTATAACAGAGAGACGTTAAAAAATGTCTGTTGAATACTCAAACAAACATAATTGATAAAAACGCACATCCTTAGACAAAAGGATTTGTCCCAGAACAACCAGACAAAGCATCGTAAAGCAACAACTCATGAGTTATCCCTTTCAAAATAATGGCTCTAGTTCTGTAGATGCCTGTACCCACTGTCAAAATCTGATTGGTTCTTAATCCAGCATTAACATCAAATATCTTCTGAATGGCTTGGATTATTTCACATGCAGACAGACAAATAATTGACAGACAAATAAAAAGCCTGTGTTTATGAGATAACAGAAAAGGCCAAGAAAGTTGCCAATGTGGTTTAACCAGAACATTCAAGTTTTGTTAGTTTCCAGTTCTCGGGATGGCTTCGCACACAGCCCTCATTGGTCTATAATTCTACAATTACACATCAGACATGTTCCAATTGACTGAGGCTGTCTCGCATGTTGCGTTCAGTGCTGAGAAACAGCTTGTTTCTTGTTCCTGGAAAGAGGGAAAGCTGGTGTGTCTTATGAAATGATGACTCACAGCTGAGACACTCACCTTGACCAACGAGACTTTGGCATCTGGGTTTGTGACTCTGCATGGGAAGACCAACGGCTCTCCCTGCTTCATGTACACCACGTCGGGGATCTCTGACTGCTCCTTTACAAACGGCCGCTGGCTATCTGAAACGCCAATGCTGAGGTCAGGAACAAACAGCAGATGCTGACAACAATCTAGAGTCAGCAACAAATACACAGAGAATGCTTGCTTGTTATCAAACGCTGTCTCTCTCTCTGTTGTTTTCTCGGTTGCACTTTCGCCCCAGTTGCAATATTCTTGTGGCAATGAAAGGCTTTGGGTGTTGCTCGCCCTATTGTTCGAAGCCCTGGTGTTATTAAAGGAACGGAAAAAAATCTCTGAACATTTTAACAAAAGTACCCCAAGGACTGCTGGATGCTTCCTTGTCGTGCTTTGATTCAATATAAAGGACGAAGGGTGAGGCTAAATGGACATGGCCGCGAGAGCGATTGATGGTCCTCAGGGGCCTTGTTGGCTAACGGGGGGGGGCCGCACCTAGTGACCTGGGGCACCTCTTAGCCTTCCTTAATGCCTAACCAGGGAGGATCCCGAGTCTCTTCTGCCCCGGCATGCCCTCAAGGTGCCCACTCCCATGTACAGACACGCATCCCAACAAACATATACAAGGAGACATCGCATCCTCTATCCTTGTCTCCTTGTCCCTCCCCCCAGAGCAGCACAGGATACGGACGGCCGGGCTGAGGGAGATAGATAAGGCTGGGTACCCTGGGAAAGGCTGCCCAAGAGCTGAGCCTTTCAACAGCTGGGGCTATTTTTGTCCCCTCGAGGTAGCACGTAAATGAAAGTTATCGTTTAAATTTAGTCAGAAGTGAGAGAGGACAGCCTACGGTGTGAGCAAAAACAAAAAATTGCCAGTGTGAATTTGTGCCAGACGCTCACTTAGTCGGATGTGTTGCCTCGAGAGAAAAATGGTGTTTAGGTATTATTTGCTTCCTGAGGCTTCCTGTTTAGCCTTAAGCAACAGGAATGGTCAGTGAGATGGCCAAGCTATTAAAACGGAGGTCGTGACAAGTTGGGTCCTCTCTGGAAATCGGGTCTCCGCTAGGACCTCAAGTGATGCAGTGTTTCGCTTTAGCCCCTCGTAAGAATTCCTACAAAATCGTATGTTGTTTAAATTTTGTTTAAAGGCCCGTTCGCACCAACAACGATGACTATAGCGCTAATTACAACGTAACTATATACATCAGCATAAATGGACGATAACATTCGCTTTAAATGCTACCGCTTTTTAAAGTCGTGCGAATTTTGGTTGGCTGTCAGTGTTTAGTGTCAGAAAGTAATTCCAAGAACGTTGTTTCTATGACATTAACGTTATAGAATAGGAATGATAATTTAAACTTAATCATTGCATTTAGATTTTAGCACAGAATACAGATATCCAATTAGCCTGATATCTTGCGTTTACACTTACCCTACATGTGTTCATGTCCAATCTTTATTGTAATAACGTGTTAAATATCCAAATATTTGATGCTCAAATGTTCATTTTTTTATTTGCTTCCTAATGTAGTTGACATGTTATTTTACAAATAGTGCTGACTCCTAGAAGAATAGCTTTTTTTCCTCTTTTGCTTTGGATAAAAGTGTCAGATAAATGTAAATGTGATGTATTACTAATTAACAATCTATCAACTATGAAATTACAATATCTTAAGTCTAATATTATGCACTAGAAATACTTATTTTATATTAAAGTGCCCCTTTTATGATCTTTTATGCAGTGTGTCATGTGGCTGTATGTCTACATAAACTATCTGCAAAGTTGTGATGAAGACAGTGCACGATAAGTGAAGTTTGTTAAACTAAAGCGTTTTTTGAAGCTGTTTTAAGAGACTCATAAAGCAATATTCGCAACCTTTAAAAAGGGATAATACGGGCACTTTAATATGCTTTGTGTTTACTTGGTATACCTATTAAATGAGAGCTGAAGACCTGATGGAGACATGATTTCAAGGAAGTACCCAACACTGGAAAGAAGATTAAAGTGTTCACCTGAAGCATCTTACCTGTGATGTAGACGTACACAGAGGCCTGTTTGCGCTGCTTTTGGCGGTACCTGCAGCGGTAAGAGCCAGTGTGTTGAGCTAAAGCAGGACTGAGCGTCAAGCGGCTGCAGTACTGGTTATTTTTCTTCCCGCATTGAGTCTCTTCTATCTGGGTGCCGTGGTAGACTTTCGGGACACCTGACGGCAAAACCCAGTGGAGCTCCCACCGTCCCCTGAAACATCACACATGGATTATACAATGGATTGTACCCAAAGGTCCAAGTACATCATCACACATATTGGAGTCCAAATGTTTGGGACCACTTATAAAAACGCTTCTGTTTTGCATTTTATGAAGCTTTAGTAGCACTGAATGTGAAGTCATGATTTGGTTGACTTGTTTTTTTAGTATTTAATTTTGCTTTAATGACAGCATCATGCAAAATGAATAAAATCTGATTATCAAGTTCTGCAGGATGAAATGAACGACTCCTTTGCATGAACTTTTGACCTTTTATAGAAATGAGCTAATAGTCAAATTTGAAATAGTGCATAATGTTAAATATTTCAGTCATTTTAATGTTTATTTCACGGTTTAAATCAAATGACGTATTCCATATGTATGCTCTTAAGATTTTGAACTCACTCAATTCTCATCTTTAAGAGTTGCATTTTACAATCCCTCACTCCAAGCGTCTACATTCCTCCTGACCAAAATCTATATAACCTCTGTTAATCATAAAGCCATACATGACTCTTTTAACCACTTGCTCCTTCTTTAACCATAAGATTAAGCCTCCTTTAGCCATGGCAAATCACTCACCTGCAGTTTAGCTGAAGTGTCTGATTTCTCTCTATAATAAGCTGCTTTTCAGTAACATCCAACACTGGAGAACTGAACCTCCCTTTTGTGTCTGTATCTTTCAGATAGAAAACAGAAAGGTATGTTAGAGGTTGCTGAATGGGATAATGTGAAGCTTTACAGATTGACACTGACCACATTAAGGTGATAAGAGTCCATGTAGAACTTACATAAAACAGGACTATGCCATCTAAAGCTAGCTATAGAAACATGACAGTTCCTGATAATTACAATAGCATAATAAAAACAAAATACATCAAATTCTTTTAGATTTTCATTTTTTTAATGTTGTTAAATAAGTAGCCTACATAAATAATAATAAAAAAGGTGAAACGTCAGCTGTAATTCTAAATACCATCTTGTTACTTTTAGTCTAGAATAACGTATTTTATATAATAACGTATTTCCACTTTGCATATAGATTATATTTTCTTGTTATCTTCTTATAATATATGTACATAAATCCAAGCATAAATCAAATTTTATTTATCTGTTTTATTAGACAGCACGCCCAATGGAGCATAAATCGAACGACTCAGTATTTTGTACTGAATAACAGGCCTATAAAAATGATTTGCCATATCTGCGTTATGCTGACATTAATAGCCTGTTTAATATGCAACATCACGTTATCTATAGTAGGCACAAAAACAATAAATAAAAAAGAATGTTCGCATGCTCCAGCTTTCATCTCTTTTTGTCGTAAAAGACACTGTGGGTTAAGGTGACACATAATTCAATACGATTTTTAACATCTCGTCTCCATGCAGACGTGTCTGTACAATAAGAACAGCTCTCACCATTGTTTATTGCTTTAGAAAAGAAAACTTACAGCATAATTTCCTTACCATTATTCACACGCTATGCGCAGGCCATGTGCCGTCTATACATTAAAATTGTATTGTAGTTAGACCAATGAAAAAAGGAAGTCGGAGTCAAGCACTTTTTCCCACAAAGAGTCCCGCATGGGATTCAAACAGGCTCGTTATCAGCCGGTCCACACGCTGAGGTTCCGTTCCAGAAACCCTCAACAAGAGCGCCTGCCACTAACGACGGCACAAAAACCTGCCAAATTCAACAAACCTCACACGTCACATTTGAATAAACGCTACTGAACCAGGGCTAATAATGCTGAAGTTTAAACAGCAGCGAAGCACGTAGGCAAGACGAAAACGGATGTAGAACATAAAAACATAAATGGATGTTGCATGCGCATAAAAGTGACTATTATTTTTGTTGTAAATGTGTCGGAGCAGCTATGCATTAGCATCGTTTTTGTGTTTATTAATTTAATTCTTCAGTCTTTACTTGTTTGGCAACTTAAAATACCTCAAGAAGAAAAAATGCATTAATATCTATTAAAAGACTGATTCGTAACACATTGTTATTAGCTAAAACAGCACCCACTGGGAAACAAGTCCTATTACATAAGGTACTGAAAATGTTCGTTATTTAAATAGATTATTAAAATAATTCTCTCTACATGCTACTCTAAATGGTTCAGGGCAAGTAAAAGAAGCATTTTTAAATTCTACCAAGGAATTTAATTATTGCTTAACTCTAAGTACTGATAACAAAGAATGAAGCCAATTCAAGAAGCACAGAAGGAAAACTCTTCTTGATAAGAAGGTGAACTCTTTATGACTTTTTTTACAAGAATAAGCTAACCGAAATGCTATAATTATTATAATTATTTCATTTGCATAACTGCATTTTTTTAAATAGTCTTCATTTGAAATAGTTTTATTAGTGCATTTTGTTTGCAGCACTTTTTAGGAATCTTTCTAAATTACAATATCCTGATTAATTTTAGAAAATATTTTTTTACCGACATAGCCTGTGTGCTTTTGTGCATGGACGCAGATGCTTAAAACACATGTTTGGTTATTAATCAATTTCAGTTTCCATCCTGTGGTGTGAGCGGTGAATAGTTGACCAATAAAGCACTAATAATCACGCAGTGTGGACAGTACACCGCTTCACCCCCTGCTTCCTCCCCATGGATCTGTTTTAGCTATAACACCCTGATTAGCGCTGGTTCCTGCCCCACGGTGGTCATGACCCCGAACTCATTTATATTAGAACTTCCATTTCACAAAGTCATCAGGCTCAGGAAATAACGCCCTCTCTGATTCAACCAGGGCCAAACATTAAAGACGAATGCCAAGTAAGAGCAGAAAGGTCTCTACTATCAAAACAACTTGTCCAACTATGGCAGGCTAATTTAGCATTTATTTTTTAAAACGAACTAAATGTCTGTTTTAATATTAATAGTCAACTTATTTTTATTATTAATAAGCAATTGCATTTGTAAATTATTGTATCTGTATAATTGTATGTTGTGCATTTGTATTTTGTTTATTGTGCACACAAATAATTTTGTCACTTTGTATATGCATTTTTTAAAATTCGTTCTGATTTCCATTTCACTTGTTCATTCAATATCAGACTGCTAAATTGTAGCATTCTCATCAAAAGAGTTACACAACTTTTTTTTCCTCTCTCTAACAAAATGTATTTTATTTAATCAAATGTTACAGATACTATCTATTCAGTTATCTTTTCAGATAATTTTGATTAATTGTATAGATAGTCAGTTTGGACTCAATAAAAAAAGTTCAATCAATAAAAACGAAAATGCTACCAGCAAAAAAAAAAAAAGAAAAATAGTTCGTTTTAAATGTTACATTTAAATGTTAAATAGGCTTGCCATAGTCTTGGCTTTTCGCTTTGGCAGAACGCATTATTGAAAACTCGGCTTGAATACAAATAATTTTTAAAAAAGTATGTTTTTCCAAAGTGAATGGAAGTCTCCTCGATATGAAATGCAAATGATGCGCTGTAACGAAGGAATGCCACACTCACATCCTCAAGCATTCCCAAAATGTTCTTTCATCCTCTCTCATTGATGGAGCATGAAAACGTGCGTATTTAAAAACAAATGTATTGCTTAGGTGTTTAATAAGAATAAATATGAAAACAGTGAAGTTCATTATACTTGCCTTTAGTCAGAACACTCCCTGACAATCCAAATATCATCACAAATAATATATCGAACATTCTCTTGGTGTCGCTCGAGGTCCTTTGCTTGGATATGAACACCTATGAAGAAACACTGCAGATCCAATACTCCAGAGAATCAATTCACCTTCCAACACCAAACTCCTCAAACCCTGCTTTCACATGGACTACAATCAACTTCGGTATCGTCCGGAGTATATGAACTCTTGAAGCAGGAGGACCACGCATGAATTCCAGTTAAACTCTTGCCCATTATGACCGCGGGCTGGGATTTATTCTTTCCCTCTGCCACCGGGGCTTCCGTGACGCTCATCGACACACCCATCCCGCGCGACTGACGTGACCTACAAGGGTCCGATGTACCGAACCGCTCCTGTGTCTCTCCTCCACTTCATCAATCAAATCATGAATAAACAAGCTTATTGCTGTAAATCCAGCGCTGTCTGAAGTTATCCCACCCTTGCAATCCTTAAAAGAGGAGATTAAATCCATGAGGGGAAAGAACTGAGGGTGCTTTCAGAGAGACTAGGAGTGAGGAAAAAAAGATGAAGATGAAGTGAAGGTCAACGGAAATTAGGGTTATGCTGCTTGCACATTAAAAATGCAAAATATAGGAAGTTACAAACGCACAGAAAAGTAGGCTAATAAATAGAAAATAGCATATTTGTATTAAGATACTTTTTTCATTTTATCCTCCATTATATTTCTTTTCAGCATGAACTTTGACTAAGATGTTTCTCCTAAAATTCCTCAGGTAAAAAAAAAAATGGACACAAATGAGAAAAAAAGGGAAATATTGGATGAGAAATGTTTGATTATACTGAAATGTCTCATTTTAATTTTAATTAAAAAAAAACAAAACAGTTTAAGACTTTGCCAAGACCTCTTGCAAATCTCAGGGACAGATGAGATCAATTCAATACTCTTCTCAAAAGAGAAAGCTAATGAAAGAGAGAGGAAGAAAAAAAAAACCTTATCTTTTATCCTATCCATGTCTGTGAGACTCATTTGTGTTTTCATACCTCTAAAAACACATTACTTTCATTACCTATGATCCTGTTCACATTAAATAAGAATGAAACCAGCAAGAAACCAGTAAGATTTACACTTCATTGAAACATGCAATATAAAAACAGATCACAGAGTGGAAGTAATGTAGCACCTCTTTTTAATATAATTCTATTTTTCATATATCTAATATAAAGTATCAACATTTGCTCAGTTTTGACATTTACATCTGGTTTTTTAGGCATACAGATCATAAGGTGTGCGTAACTAAAGAAGTACTGAGTAAGATGTAATGTCAAATCACGACCAGTAGAGAGAGTCTTAGGGGCTGCCGCTGCTCTCTCCCAATAAAGGAGAAGCCAATAATCTTTTGTGATAACAAAAACCCTACAAAAACATACAAAACAGTAACAATAATAACTAAAATTCATCATTTCTGACATGCAATCAGTTTCACAGTTGGACATATTTGAAAAGGACCATGAAGTGGAGGGTTTATATCACTCTTAAACAATGAGAAAAATCAAAATGATTCCATTAACATGAATAAATGAATGAAAACTAATATGTAGGCACTGTATGCAAATAACACAAATCTTACCAAGAGAACTCTTTCCACTGCAAACAATCTCCTCAATCTCTACACTAGTAGTAGTCCGCTGTCGAGGCTCTATAGAGTACAGTTGGTTTGTAGGTGGTTTTTATGAGTTTGGGGCATAAAGAGGGGAGTGAAGCTGCTGGCAGACTGTGAGTAGAGGTTTCAAACGCTGAGCAACAGGAATTGGTGGGAAATTGCTTCCGATGCAGAGGTGTTGATGTTTGCTGTGTGTCTGGGCACCGTTAGAGCTGGATCGGTGCACCTCGATCACATGCAACTGAGTGTGGGCCAATCACCCGTTCTCTGGTGTTAATATACATGTGCGTGTGTAAGTCACACCTGGCCTTTCGTCTGCTGGTGAATCCAGTCTGTGAACTTTATGACACGCGTGTAAACTCCGGGCCGGTTCTGTCGGGCGCAGCCCTCACCCCAGCTCACGATGCCTGCTAGAAACCACCTCCGGCCACGTTCCAGGCACACTAAAGGTCCCCCAGAGTCTCCCTGTGCGAACACAGACGTGAATATATGAACGGTGAACACTGACAAGCAGTGAGCACAAAAGCACACACTAACCTGACAAGCATCCACTCCTCCTTGAATGTTTCCGGCACAAAGCATTCTGGGAGTCACCGCATCGTCATACATTTTGTTACAAGTGTTGTGACTGATGATGTTAACGGTGGCCTCTTGCAGCAATGTGGCCAATTCACCTGAAATCAGAAGTTTTATTTTAGATGAAAATGATGCATGTAATAAATGAGAACAAAAAATATATGACTATATTTCTTTTAGTTTCCCATGATCACTTTAGAAGTTTCCCAACTACGATGATTCCACTTCATGGAAATGTGAAACATATCTAGTGTGTGACTTTCGATGTGGATCCTGGGGATTTTTCGGTGGGTGTGGCCAAAGATGGTTTCTTTAGAATGCATTTTTCCTTCCTTTAGTCATTGTATGAATCATATGTTTCGAGACACATCATATGTTTCTTGCCTCAGCTGAACAAGAAGTAATTCTTTGTTCTGAATGAGTTTGTGCCATACCTTCTTCTGACAGAACCCCCCATCCAGTAACAAAGCAGCTGGTTCCGGAGGTGAAGGCGTGAGAGGAGGCAGGAATGCAGACAGGCTGTACCAACTCATTGAAAAAGACAGGGGCGCTTAGTTCTAGAAGGGCGATGTCATAGTCGGAGGTGAATTGGTCGTATTGCGAATGCAAGACAATGCGACGGATTTGTCTGGTGGCCGCTGCGTTGCTGACCGAGTTCATTACTCGCATTCCCATGTAGGCCCTCCATGATCGTGCATCAGAATACCTACCAAAACATAAACGAACGCCTTATGCCATATTTTGGAATCCTAGTGAGGTGTAAGTCACACAAACATTTAAATTATGTCATTATTCACCCTCTTTGTTAATCTTCAGAACACAAATTAAGATATTTCTGATGCATTTCCGAGAGCACCCTGACCCTCCAATAGACAGCAAGGATCCTTACACGATCAAGGCTCAGAAAAGTAGCAAGGAGTAACATAATTCACGTGAAATCAGGAGTTCAAACACAATTTTACGAAGCTGCAAGAATACTATTTGTAGAAAACAGATATAACAACTTTATTAAACAATTTGTCTCTGCATCATCGTAGGGTCATTTTAGAAAGTGACGGTGCAGCTGCTATTTCAGGTTGTGTACAAAAAGTATTCTCATAGCTTCTTAAAATTATGGTTGAACCCCTGATGTCACATGGATTATTTTACCTATCTTCTTGCTATGTTTCTGGACATTGATCATGTTAATTACATTGCTGTCTATGGTCAGAGAGCTCTCGGAATTCATCAAAAACATGTTAATTTGTGTTCTGAAGATGAACAGATGTACAGGTTTAGAATGTATTGAGGGTGAGTAATTAATTTTTGGATGAACTATCCCTTTATATAGCCTGCAGCATTCAAGAATGGAATGGAATGGAATAAAATGAAATACAATCAAATAAAAAGTTTTAAAATGTAATGTATTCCTGTAATGGAAAGATGAATTTTCATTTTATCTTTCAGAAATCACTCTAATATACTGATTTGGTGCTTAGAACATCTAGGACATTTAGTTTTGTTAATATCAATGTTATCAATGCACCAAACAGATGTGCTGCTTAATATTTTTGTATAATATATACTATATTTAGAATAAAAAAACAACATTTATCTTTTTTAGCATTATAAATGACTTTACTATCACTTTTAATACATTCACCCCCAGTTTCACAGACAAGGCTTAAGCTAGTCCCAGACTAAACTGCATGTTTGAGCTGTCTCAGATGAAAGTATCTTGCTCTTACATATCTTAAAACATGTCAGTGTCATTGTTCTGTGTTAAGATGCACACCTGTAATATTTTCATATAAGGCATTTTTGTAAAAGTTGCTTAAATATCTTAATTTAACTAATGCCTAGTCCTGGCTTAAGCTAAGCCCTGTTTGTGAAACCGGGCATTAATGTATCCTTGCTGATTAACACTAAAATCTTCCAAAAAATGAATACCGACCCCAACCTTTTTGAATGGTTGTGCATGTGCCTGAATAAAACCTCACTTGATTGCATCTGAGTCCTGAAAGCAGTGAGCTGCAGAGAGGAGCCAGCGGCTGGCCACCAGAGATGCCCCGCACACATGACCATAGCGCTCCATCTGAAGGCTGACCTGCCACGGCCATGAGCCTGCCTGAGCATCTGTGCCACCTACAATCTTTGCCCTCTTCCTGGGCCTCGTGCCACAACCTACACGCACAGCACGACATTTGTAGGATTTGTTATGCAAAGAGTCTTACATGCAAGAACAATTGAATTGCCTATAATATATTAGATGTGAATATGTAATTGTATGAGAATGCTCACTACAGCGCAACTCATCTGAACCATCTTTGCAGTCTTTAATGCCGTCACACTCAGGATTGATCTTAGTCAAGCACTTTCCACTGGCACATTTGAAGGAGGAAGGAGAGCATCCTTTAGAAACTGCCATGATTAGAAAGACATAACATTCAGCATTACTGAGCAGATTAAAGAACTAGCGGACATGAATGATAATAAAATTTCCGTTTGTTATGAATGTGTTCATACTGAAATCGATGTGGCTTGATTGTCAAAATGCATTTTTGGTGTGGTAAGCAAGGAAAGATGACAAACTAGAGCAGACTTGTGGGTAAAGTGGGTTTTACTCACATGCTCTTGTGCAGTTGAGTTCATCGCTGCGGTCTTTGCAGTCCACGATCCCATCGCACACTGAGACTTTGGGGAGGCAGATTTTGTTTGAGCACATATGGTAGCATTTACCTCCTAAGAAGTGGGAAAATTGAAGACAAAAAGGAAACAAGTTTGAGAAACGTGTAAGTTGTTGGTGACAATTAGCGTTGCTCTGTGAAATTTTACAAGCAAAAAATCATTTTAAAAAGTTAAATTGAGTCAGTTTTTGCTCATGTTGTTCAAGCCTTACTTAATTTGAAAGTGACTTGTCTGTGAGTGCTTTATAGATATTTTGCACATAATTTTCATTTACGTGACAGCACATATAGGTGAATACATGCACACAACACACACACACACACACTAAAACATAGGCAGGTCTTACCACAAATTCTCTCCACACATCTGTAGCAATGAAAATAGACATCTCTAAGTATCAGTGAAAGCAGGAAGAGAGAAATTGCGCATGCTGAAGCATTAAATCATCTCACGGATGAATAAAAAACACTTACCACAGTTATTCTCTTCACTGCTGTCACCACAGGCAGTATTACAATGGCTGTGTGGTCTGCACTGACCCATACAATAAACTTCTCCTGGTTTACACGTGTCTAATGGAAAAGCGGAGCAGGGTTAAATAACATAACTACACATGGCTGACAAGAGCGTATGGAAAATCTAAGACTTACTGCACTTGGCCTCATCTCGTCCATCAGAACAGTCTTTTTCTCCATCACACACTTTCCTCAGAGGAATACACTTGCCATCTCCACAGCGGAACTGCCTCGGACATGCTAATATGGGAGAAAAAGCATGACTAATGAAGTGTACATTTGTGTTTTGATCCAATTAGCTCATAATTCTTCATAAGATAATGCTATGATAGGTTAAGGATTTTGTTTTGGAAAAGAAATAAGTGTGTAAAGAATAGGGACCAAATCTGGCCTCAATCTCAATAAAAATGTATGCAAATTGCTATTTTTATTTATTAGTTTAACCTCATTTAACTTTCAGAAATCATTCACACCCCAAAAACCTGGGTAATAGGGTTTAATGCTTTAATATAAAATATGTGTAAAAACTGACCAAATAAAATTGTATTATTTATTCGTTTTCCTACTACATGGTACAAATTATGTTAATTCTTATATAAGGAATTAAAAGAATTTTATACTGCATTTATTTATTTATTTAATTATTTATTTTTGTGACAAAACATGCTCTTACAAGGTTGCACACAAAATGTGTCATTTTGTAATTAAAATAGATCATTAAAAATACTTCACTGCAGTTAATCGGATTAATATATTGTGAAAATAATGACATTGTTGTATGACTTTATCCTTTTTCAAATTTTATTAAACCACAATTTGAAAGGTGTTATACACATTTCATGTATTTAAAACTAAAACCCTTTTGAGACAGATTAATCTTAGATTAAATAATAGTTTGTCTAACAAATATAGCTAAATTATAGACACAAATATCCTGCATTCACTCAAGACACAAAACAAAGAATCAAGTTACTTTAAATAAGGGAAAAAAGTATGTTTTTAAATATGTTTTTTTCTAGAAACCACATAATGGCTCACCACTTTCAGGAGAGAAGGCCCTGTAGATCAGATAAAAACCTTTATGGGTCAAAGACTCATCCGAGTGAAAATGCAGCAGGACGGGTGAAGAGTAGATCCTCTTTCTGCTGTTGTCTCCAATTGGGTTACAGAGTCTGTGCAAAAAAGAATCGTGTACACATGTATAAAAATATGCCAGCACTTCAATAAAAAAATATTTGACATGACGTATTATAATCCTAGTGCATTTAGAGCCACAGTCAGTATAGGGCAGTTTAGGTCAGCTGCTTTTTAGTCATGAATACATGAATAACATGACACTCACTTGACGCCACCTATTTCCAGCCAATCTTTTTCGCAGGTGCTTGAGGCCGGTGAATCCTGAATGTCTAGCATCACAATGGTCACGGAGAGAAGGTATCCCGGCAACGGAGCCTAAAAGAGAAACCAGACTCTCAACGGACGCACTCTTACACAAAGCAGCAGCCACCCAGTGCTCCTCGTCTAAAAGAGGGAGCATCCCAGGCCTCTGAATGGGGTTCACGGGGCACTGGGGAAGAGGCTCATGGGATACCTGGGAAAGTCTTTAGCCTTAGCTCACCCTGATTTTCCAGTTACAGTCCACATTTGGAGGGTAGTAGGCGGGGTAGTATGGGGACGTCACCGTGCCGTTCCACGCAGTGAGGAAACCACCACACTCTACAGAGACAGTGACACAGAACCAAAGCATCTCTGAAACCTCAACAGAATAATGACTGAAGTTATAGCATCTCGTGCTGACTGCTAATTCACACACCGGTTTTGGGTATAGCTTGGAAATAAGCTTTGAAGATGGCTCCTTGTCTCTGACGACTGAAAGAAAATGTGACAAGCATGACGTTTCCAGAAGATGTCAGTTTCATTACAGGGGATGTTCCTGATATTGGCAGACCACACCATCTGGGAAGAAGAGAGATGTGGTTTGATGTTAGCCAACTTTACTCTGAAAATGACAGACAGTACAAAAACAATAACATAAAGTAAAGAGAATCACATTTTTTTGGAGAAGGGAAAAGCAAGATCAGTTTAAATCATTTGTATGCTTAAATCGCATTTTTGATGGTATTTGATTTAAATTATGGCATATATAATGCTTACATGTCTGGCTTTCAAGATCTAACCTGGTGTGCAATGTTATGGTGTGATATATTTTAATTTACATGATATTTGAGGCTAATATCTAAATTCTGTCCATTTCCTACAACAAAGAAACATATGAATTCAGAAGACTTGAAATATATATTACCGTTCAAAAGTCTGAGGTCAGTAGAATTTTTTTTTTTTGTTGCATTAAATCAATTAAATTGATTTTACAGTTACAAAACATTTCTATTTCAAACAAATGCTGTTCTTTTAAACTTTCTATTTAACAAAGAATCCTGAAAAAATGTATCCACAAAAGTATTAAGCAGATCAACTGTTTCGATAATTATAAGAAATGTATCTTGCACATGACATCAACATATTGTGTTTTCTGAAAAGCCCGTTTCCGCCACTAAATAAAAAAATAAAAAAAAGGTTATTGCGACTTTTTATCTCACAATTCTGACTTTTTTTCTCAGAATTGCGAGTTATAAAGTCAGAATTGCGAG
>JAUMHR010000086.1:9701750-9722369 GCA_032361145.1 Enteromius fasciolatus
ACACACACATATGCATTCAAATCAATTAAAGAATTACATCTATTTACATTTATGAAACATTTATAAAAAAAATATATAAAAAATATTGACATCCTTTTTTAAGACTGGGATATATTAGCATTTTTACAAATGTTTTGTTTTCCACCTGTTCTGTGAAGAAATATGTACCATGCAAAGGTTTGTGGTCAGTACGATATTTTTTTGTTACTTCTCTTCATTAAAGGAGGCTCCATTAAATAGAGTTACTAGTGAGGCGAAGCAGAGACGAAGAGGCGTTCGGATTCAATTGTTAGTAATTGTTAGTAATAATAGTTTTATAAACAGAGTCAGAATACACACGGACTGAGTCAATAATCCACAGTTCGAAGCAGGGGTCGGGTGATCAGAAAATGTAATCCGATAGGGCGAGATGTAAATCCAGGTATAGGCGAGGTCGTAATCGGGGAACACAGGAATCACAGGGAAAAATACTGGAAAGGCTGACTTACAAAGGGAGAACACAGGCAAACATCCACAATGACTAGCGATTTACACAAACACATCCGGGGCATTTATACACGTCAAACTGGGCGGAGACAACAATGAAACACCATGACAACTAACAAACAGGGCGGAGACATGAGTTTGTGGCAATGAGTGCATGAAAACAAACACAAAACATTATAGTAAGTCTGACGCTGAGAGAGCTGGGCTGGCACTTCCAGCTGATCGTTACAGTTTAGAACATTTACATTTCTTTTAAACATTCTGTTAAAAAAAAGTCCTAAAAAGTGTGTCATGGTTTCTACAAAAATGTTTTCAAAATATTACTGCTTTTAGCATAATAGGCTTCTTTAAAAACTATACTGACCAATGATATATACAAATATACTGACAGACACCTAACTTTTAACATTTGTTTTGTTCAAATTGCAATTTTGCATTATTTCTGCTACCTAAATATAAATTCAAGCGAATAAACTAAAATTTAAAAAGCAGTTCTGAATTGTTCACAACCTGGGTTTGTCATGTGTTTGTACTTATCAGTTTGACTCACTCACCCACAGCTGTTGATGTGTAATCTGAGCGTAAAGCAACTGAGAAAACAGAAAGTGTTGCTGAAATTAATTGCTGAAAAAAATGTAACAATGAATATGTGCATAAAATGTAGTTTAACAGTGGTAGATATTACCATTAACCAAAATGGAGTCGATGTCCACAGGAAGGCCCTGCAGGAAGCCCACTGAAGACCTGTTCTTCAGACTCATTTGCACAGAGTCTTTGAGGATGGCACTCACACAGTCCTCACACACTGATGGAGCCTTCAGGTACGGCACCACGAAGATCATCCAGAAATACACCAGTACACCACCTTGATTGTTATTACTGAAGAAGAGAGGGCACAGATCTCAAGTATTATTTACTGAAATATCATTTAAATATTATTACTGAAAATAAATAGAGACTTCATGTTGACTTCAAATGTGAACTTACAAATGAAAACTAAGTAGTGTAGATTTTCAGTGGATACTTTACTGACATTATAAATCTTCCATATCTTCCTAGCAGAGCAATACTGGAGTGACTGTACCTCAGATCAGAGATGACGGTTTGTTTGTAGAGTCTGGACACTGACGATGTTCGGTATACGCTGGTTATCTTATTGGATTCAAATATTAAGGTTAGGGTGTAATGGTTTTTAAGGCCTTTCATTCTGATATTTTTATGCTGTGTCACTCACCACATGTTGAATGCGGTTTGCCATGGACACAAACTCACTGGAGTCAGCGTGCCGGTACTCTGGTATAAACTCAACGTTGGCAACGCGGAACGTACCAGCAAAATACACACCACTGTTGCTCTCTCTCCGGACTACAAAACACAAAGTGCGCATTTCAGTTAAAATGTAGTTAAACTGTGGACATGACTTTGTATAGCCATGTGAACAGGTTTATATTCGTGTTTAGCTTACATATAAAAACCCACAGGAGGGACCACATTATGACCACAACGACAAACACCACCACTGTGATGAGGATGGCCAGATTCTGTAGCTCAAATATTGGGTTTTTCTTCTTTATCTTTTTTGCTCTTCTTCTGCGTCTGTTGTATCTTCTGCATAGTTTATTAAGAGTTGCGTCCACCGTAGCCACTTCCACGGACACATCAGCTACCTGAAACCACAGGTATGTATCACATTCTGATCTGATGTAACACTTGCAAAAAAAAAGCCATCTGCTGTTAGTAGAGAGTCGACAGCGTGATGACCTGGATTATTGTGATGTGTAAAAGTGCTGTCATCACTTTATGATCATTTTATTACACAATGCAAGAGTCATAAAGATATCAAACATTATAATACTAGCTCTGTTATCATTTCAGGGCTTAATTCATGTTTTTCACGTCTCTTTAGTAAGTACACCACCTTGTACATGCTTTTAAGGGTTTCAAAATAGGGATGTCAATTTTCGATTATTTCCACAAGCGATCGTCATCTAAATTAACAATCAAAACCTATGCGCTGCTACAACAAAGAGGCCTCCTGTTACCCATCTGAAACATTTCACTGTCAGTATTGTGACACAAGTGCGGTACAAAGCGTTGCTAATTAGAGAAATAATTGGTTAGTAATAATACATTCCCAGCTAACAAAATTGCACAACTCTTACATAACTGTCTGCAACGTAATCTGGCGACCAAAGTTACGTTGTCAGCTCGTAGCGGCAAGGTTGTGGCAACGTCATGGATCAATAGTTTTGTGCTGATCAGTTGGTGTTATTTTCTACAGGCGGGCATGCAGTTCAACCTAATTTATGTCCTCATAATATGCCCAAATATTATTTAATATTTAATATTAAATATAATATGTCCAGTATAAAGGCTGTTCCAACAGCTGTGAATGATGAACACAAACATGAACAGTAAAATACACTCAAATTATTAATTAAACACAGGATATACAGTGAATGAAAGCATTCGAGATAGTACACAGCATCATTATAAACAAATATGGGTAACGCTTTACAATAACAGTACATTAATTATCATGTACTAATACATTAATTAACCATTTCTCGACTATAAACTAATGATGAGTTAATTATTATTATATTATTATTATCATTATTACTAACTCTTCATTAATTACTTATAAAGTAACAAGAATTCATGACTTGTTAACATCCTTAAAAAGTCATCAATTACACATTTTTTATATTTGGTGCTTTTCGGGGGGTTGTAAAGAAGTAGAAGAGCAGAGGTCCTGTGGCTGCATTTGGATGGAGAAGGAACTGAACGGTAGGAGGAAAGTTGAGCAAGAGCACAAGAGAAACATCTGACTTCGGTGCATTATTATGATATAATGACAGTAAACCAATCTATAACATAACCAAAGCGATTTATTTTTATTTGGATAATAAAAACGTTATTATTGGATGGCTGCGGTGGAATCACTCAAAACAGGATGAGATGAACTTGTTTTTAATTATGAATACATTGTTTGTTGGATGAATTAGGTTAAATGCAAATATTCTCTGTTATTCACTGATGTTTGTGACAGCTGTAGATGGCAGATCTATAAACAATTTTGTGCCACAAGTATGTTTGATTTAGTTTACCACAAATTGTTCATTAATACATGAACTAACATGCAGTAACTTATATGTAATTAAGGTAGCGTTATTCATGCAGTGATTCATGTGAGTCATGTCGTAGTTCTTGATTAATACATGTCTTAACTCATCATTAGTTTATAGTCGAGAAATGGTTAATTCATGTACTAGTACATGATAATTCATGTACTGTTATTGTAAAGTGTTACCCAGATAGGCTAGCATAACCTTTGCTAGCGGACATTTCAGATAACAAAGAAAAAATACCACAATAACAGAGGTATAAATGTTAACAAAAGTACTTAAAGTAGACTGTAGATAATGTTACTTATGAAAAACTGAAATATTAGACGCTTCCTCTCCTCTCCAGCACCCGATGTTCCTGGTTGTCATGGGAGCTCACAGACTAAGGGTTTGTTGTTCATTTTTAATCGTTGTTTTTACATAATATTAAAGATTAATCATTCGTTACTATCACTTAAAATTGTAACCGCGTTAAAGTATGGGTTTTCTCGGGAAACGGTAATGAAACATGGTCAGTAACGTTAGCCACAAATTAATATGCTGTAGGAACGAATGGACACGTTTTCGGAATGAATGCATCTGTGCTGTTTGCGTCGGCAGCCCTGTCAAAGTGAAGTGCCTACAGACACGATCATAAAACATGACTTGTTACTTCAATACAAAAGAGCTTTGTGTTGTATCTGTTTAAAGGTTTAAAGTTGACATCCCTAGTTCAAAAGAAAAACGAGCGGGAAATCAGTGGCTCCGGTTTTGGATTTAAGGTGTGTGTTGTGACCTTATCACAAACAGATATTATTGCAATGAGTGGTTAGAGTTACATGGTAAAGTCACTCAGTAATTCTGAGAAAGATCCAACTGGGTTACAAAATCCACCTCACTCTGAGCTCACAATGACCTACACTTGACCTAATGGGCAACTGCCTCCAGTCTGACAGATGCATTTAGGCCAGGGCTTTCTAGATATTATCGTGTCTAAACTACACTAGTCAACATTTTAAGTGGATCATAACCTTTCACCAAACTTACACTATAGCCTAAATCCAAAATGCGTTTTTAGGACAACTATTTTGATCCACTTGACGTTGACTACTATATTTTCATTTCATGCGGTCATCCACTGGTGTCAGAAAAAATACAATAAAATTATACCATACTCTAAATTAAAGTTCACAACAACTTGCATTGTATATTGTTTTTTTTATTAGCATGGTAACACCTTTTTTATTTTTTTACTTTGCAAAATTATCAACTCCAATACCAAAGTACTGCTATTACCAACTGATTTACTGGCTACCACTGTTTAAGTAAAATTCATTAGCCATAAACAACCATTTCTGAAGGGTAAGTTAGAGTGAAAACAAAGGACAAGAGCTTCGTCTGCACTGGTCGCTTCACTTGTGTTTTGCGACCATCACTATGAGTGTTGCGTTCATTGCGGTTGTCCAGTCATACATTATTTACACGATGTCATCCCATCTCGTTTGCTGTATTTAATTTACACCTTAACTTGGGTTGAAATTCTTTCCGAGACTTAATATTTTTCAGACAACAGCGAAATCATTTTTTACATGAAGAAAATTGCACGTTCGCCTTCTGAAAATTGAGCTGAAACACAAAAATGTTAAGGACCGTCTACGAAGTATGAACGATAAACGCAGAAAAACGTGTAATGGCTCTGTCACAATACATTTTTGAAGAGGAAATACACAGCTATTTCTGCTTCATGCATTTTTGTGTTTTCCTTTTTGTAAATTATTTGTGTTCACTTTCAATGACAGACACTGAACATTTTTGTCTTAGTCAGAACCACTTTGCACACGGTCCCTATCTTTCGCCTTGGCGATATGGTGATTAAACACACTGCAAAATATAGCCTACTGTAATGATATTAGATGATAACGTTAGACAAACTAACTTTTATGCAGTTATATATATATTTGAAGAATCAAATGAAGTTTTCAAGTCTTACTATCTGAAAAATATCAAACCTTATGTAACTTAGTTCATAATTTCACCAGAGACCAACTTCTTTACCCAGTCACAAAAACGACTATGGTTACTGCAATTAAATTAACGTAACTGTTATTATAATGAAAATGTAATTTTAAAATTTAGACGTGCAATCAAATAAATAAATGCAAGATAAAATATTTTTTAATTATTTGAAGGATATCCCACACTACTTTATATTGTGATTTCGCACTAGCAACAATAACTTAAGTATGTTATTTTGTCGAAAACTGTGGTTATCATAGTGGTATTTAAGGGGTCCAGCAGCATGAATTACTCACACTCGTGGAGTCTCCTTGGGCCGCGTCATCCTCGCTCCCCTGCGCGCTTTCTTCTCGCGCTGTCTCCATGGCGTACAGTCATTCATTTGGACCGGCAATCTTAAACGCTCGGGTCCAATCCGGCATTGTTTTCCCCAAAACTACCCGTCTACACTCTCAACATGAACGCGAGCCGCGGAATGAAGGCAACGACACAAGGCGTTTCGTTTCCACCTAACAGTGTAACTGTATCCCGGCAGGTGTGCAGACAGTGAGCCTTGTGTTCACTTATCCTATAGATGCATTCAGCTCCTTTGTACCACAGGGACTACCTTAACTTATATAGAATATAAAAACCAATATGCAATGTATTTAAAGACTTGCAGGCACTTGTACATTTGGTTCAAGTTTATTTACACAATGTTAGTGTTTGCTGTTGTTACACTTTAGAAGGCTCCAGCCTCAGGTAAAGCAATAAAATTATATAGACATTTAACTAAAAAGCAGAATACAACTCTTTGTCATAAAAGACACACATTTAGGTGGGGTGAGGGATGGGAGAAGCCCAATGGGAAGCAGCTTTTTGACCATATCAGTAAAATGACATGACAAAAAAAAAAAAACTTAACACTTTCCACACTAACGTAAGGCTAAATAATGAGCCTTTATAATGAGGCACATGTGTCATTTGTACACACATATGTATATAAATATACTATTCATGTATATTCATTTGAATATGAAATAAAAACAGATGTGTCATTATGGATTTCATCAGCCAATATAAAAACACTAAATGTTGTCTGAAGTGTCTCTTTTTGTCATTTCCTGAAGAGGGCACCGCGAGCAAGTGAATAGAGTAGGTGAGCTGGTTTCTTCTTTGGCTCTGCTAAAGTGAAGACCTGCTGCTGGGGGATGCTGGTCGGCACAGTCACATGTCGCTGATGGAGAGGATGCAGCGGCTGATGGTGAGGAGGCGCAGGATGATCAGAATAATTCATTTCTGGAAAAGCAGAGAGAAAAAGTGAGTATGAGTCATCGTAGTATTAAAATGTAATCTTAAACAATTGTTTCTGGAAATCATTTCATTTCCAGTGTGGAAATGAACCGACTGAAATAAAATAAAAAAGTTAACAAATTTAGTTTTTAATATAAAGGTACTTAATAAAACCTGAAACCTGTGTAAAAAGATGAAAATGCTTTAGAAATCAATTACAATTAACCACTTTCTAATCTTAATGTAACATTGAAAATTAACATTAATAATTGTTTTTACATTATATTAGCTCACTATCTTGGGACACCCTAAATATATATATATAAAAAAAAAAGATCTAAAGAAAACTATTGCATAAAAGTACATTAAAATGAAAAACTAACAATAATGACAAATTAAAATAAAAATACAATAAATAAAAAAAAGAAAACGCCACCAGAGAGACAGGTGATATTTTCAAACGACTGTAAATTAAATTGTAGTTTTTGAAATATGGTTTACTTAATCTGTGTTGAACATGAAAATGTCTCTAGATAAACAGTTTTAAATAAATCTTATACATTTAAACTCTAAAATAAACCAAAACCTAAAATTGAAACTATAAAATAAAACTAACAACGACTAAACTGGAAAAGATACTTCAGAAATGAAATAAAATGAAAATAACATAGAAATTAATAATAGAAATAGAAATAAATACAACATTAAACATTTTATTCAGATCTATTATAACTTTGACCTCCGGTTCCAACAAGACAAATATACATACTCTTCATATTTCCTCGTTTAGTTTTCCTGGCGTTGTGAACTGCTTGCTTCCTCTGGGCCTCAGTAATCTCCATCCCTGTAAAGCCATGAAAATAACAAACATCATTCTTAGAATTCATGGCATTTCATATCAGAAGCGAACATGTATTCCTCCAGCTGTGAGACTCACCCATCTCTTGGTCTTCCTGTACCCGTCTGCGCTCTCGAGCAAAGGCCTGCAGCCATCGCTGCTTGTCCTGGCTCTTTTTGCAGCACAGCACACACAGCACATTCAGGTTCTCTGCGTGCCGCAGGACAAAGGCGTTCTTCACGAGGCCCAGCTCAGCGTGCCGTCCATCAGGCAGGTCGACTGGCTCCAGAAGGTCAGTGTCCATACGGCCGCGGTAGTGTAGCAGGTCTCTCCGCAGGACGTCTTTCTTACAGAACACCAGCTGGTGGTCAAACAAGAAGTAGCTGCGTTGCTGCGTCTTACCGGGCCGCACTATCCGCGTTAACTCGCCGGAGTGGATGAGCTCAGAGCTTCGCGTTAACACATCTTCACCCTAAAGGAAACCTGAAAATGTTATTCTGTAGTACACTACGCCTCATCTAGCTCTGTGAATGACCCAGCGCATTAACGAACAAGTAATCTAATAAACAGATCGACATGGTATCCAATTAACATCTTATTGCATTAGACATGCACACGTCTGCGAATTAATCTAATTTCTTGATACAAAAACATCAGAGAGGCTGTGGATGCTACCTAAATAATTCAGAAATATGCTGAAAACAGTGTAAATGTGTGTAAATATCACTGACCGCCCAGTGGAGGATGGCCACCTGCCAGTGAGCAATGGTGTCGATGCTCTCGAGTCGTCTTTTCCTTTCATTTATCAGACTTGCCACGTTCTTCATAGCTATATGTGCAGCACACACCCCTGCATAATCACTAAGGAGAAAAACATGATTTTATATGATCTTTTGGTAACTAATGAATGAATATTATATATATATATATATATATATATATATATAGTTCAGGTGAGTACATTTTTTAGAAAGGAATATATACTTCTATTCAGTCAAGACACACTGAATTAATCAAAAGTGATTTCTGTTTGAAATAAATGCTTTTTCTGAACTTGCTTTTAGTAAAGAATCCTGAAAAGTATCATGGTTTACAAAAAAATATTAAGCAGTACAACGGTTTTTAATATTGATAATAATAAGGAATGTTTCTTAAGCCCCAGACCATGATAATGTCACTCGAGACTGGAGTAATGGCTGCTTAAAATTAAGTCATAATAAAATATATTAAAATAGAAAACAGTTATTTTACAATTTAATAACTATTTTTACTACTAAATGTCTTTAAATATTGCTTTAATGTGTTATAGGTACCAAAGGTAATTGCTCAAGCTTATTGGCATTTCTCATATAAGTTTTTCATTCTTAATGTTTTGATAATTTCCGTAATACCATGGAAATCACATACAAATTATATTCAATCGTAATCGTTCATTTATTAGCTTCATCATTCTTTTGTAGAAATGTGGAGTGCAATACAGTGCAAAAACTAAGTCTAAATACAGTATTTCTCCAAGTATGAACATTTTTGACTAAAAGCCCAAACCTTTGCTGACAGCCCAGCCAAAGGCAGCACAAGATCTGACTGAGACAGCCACCTGATCATTCTTTAAGCAGAAACTTCTGAATAGTAGAGTACAGTATGTAAGTCAAATAAGCTACCTGTGGTCTTTGGGTGTGTATTTCAAGAGCTCTCCGAGCTGAAGAGGGTATTTACAAATCTTCTGTACAGGCGTGAGCAGGAAGCCAGCGATGGAGATGTCAATCATCTGCTGTAAGAGACGACAGGCTTCGAAGAAGTGTTTATATCGGCCTTGTTTTATCAACCGTTGTAATTCAGCACATGCCACTGGATGGGTGTTACAGTATTCAGAGTATATGGAGAAACCTTCCTCCTGAGAGGGAGAAAAAGATAAAAAGGAATATAAGCAATTTGTGAGGAAAACATTCATTTTTTTGGTCCTTGTGTGTGTAAAGGTACCTGTTGCAGGAAGCAGGAGCCAATCTCACTCAGATGAGGGTTTTCGGGGTTGTATTTCTTTTCAAGGTCCTTGAGAAATGTTCTCTGGAACCTGTAGATGTCCTCAATGTTGCTGAAGATTGTCTTAAGCTGTGCATCAGTAAACATGCCAGGGTGCTTCCTACACTGACGGATATACCCCTACAACAACAAATCATTTTGGATTGAAACAACTAATTTAGCATTATTTTTGCATTCCTTTGAAAAGTTTTCTTTCATTGAAAAATATTTGTATGCATCTGACCAGCAGAGGTCATTAAAGAGACTGTTGGATAAGCACATCTGATGGGTGAACTCTTGTTTTGAAAAGATTTCTAAATGTTAAGATGCTTTTCAAACAAGTCTGGTTTAAAATACAATTATTTCTTTTGACAGGACTCCACTTGCATAAATAAAAATGCAAAGCGGTGAAGTCCTGTGACCACACTGCTGTTTTGGATATATTCACCATTGCATCTATATCTAAAATACCCCAAGTAATGACAATAATCATCATCACTATCATGATACTCAGCAAAGAGTATATATTATCCTGGACCAAGTCTCAGGTTGCTGGGGTATTATTTGTAGCAATAGCCAAAAATACACAGTGGGTCAAAATGATCGATTTTTCTTTTATCATTAGAATATTATGTAAAGATTATGTTTCATAAAGATATTTTGTACATTTCCTACTGTAAATATATTAAAACATAATTTCTGATTTGTAATATCCATTGCCAAGAACTTCATTTGGACAACTTTAAAGGTGATTTTGTTTTTTTTTGCACCCTTTTCAGATATTCAAATGGTTGTATCTTGGCCAGATATTGTCCTACTTTAAGAACCACCAACTACCAAACAAACTAACAAAAGTTTGAGGTCTATGTTCCTCAAAACTGCAAACATGATGCATTACTTTTTCTAATGAACAGAAAAAAAACAGCAAGTATTTATGAATAGAAATATAAATAGAAAATCTATAAATAGAAAACTTCTGTAACAGGAAAAGAAGTAAAAAATATTCGGCCCTTTTGAAGGGAAGTGTACAATATAGTATGCTAGTTATCCAATAGGGTGGAGTTAAAAATCATTGAACTACTCTGAGCACTAAACCGATATTCTGAGAAGAGTGATAATGCTATCTTGAAAGAAGGCAAATGTGTTTCAATCTTGATCTCTTATTTAAAATGTTGGGCATAGGACATTTATTACCATGCAGGCTGAAGAACAGTTAAAGATAAGGGTTCTTGTATAATAGAGAACGTACACAGACCACAAAACAAACATATTCAAGTAAAACAAATGTGAATGGACTAGGATGGAGGCTCACCTCACAGATGTCTTTGAGATGTTTGATGTAAACGCGCTCTGTGTCCATGATCTCTTTGACCACATTGGTTCTCATCTGCTGTCTGTGCTCTGAGTTTTGTTTGTGAGCATCGGTTGGGACGGATTCCTCTGCATCCTGTGTGATTTCCACACTATCACCGCTTGAATCCTCCTGATTCACCCGCACCTTGACAACAACACATTATATTTATTCCAGAGGATAAACCTGAAGGGAACCGTGGTTAGGCAACATTCATTTGTGACTGAGACTGGATGATCCACCTCTACAGGAAGTCTTGATGAACTCATTGACTCATCTTGTTGGAGCCATAGATTGACAATGGGATGCATTAAAGTACAGCTCAAAACAATAAAAAGCATCATTCCGTACACCCGCATTTCTTCCAAACCGGTCAATCAACACATGCTACCGTGATGACACATCTAGCATTTCCTCTTTTCGGTCACCCGATGCAACCCGCACAGAATGTCTTTCTATATTCAAGTGTTACTTTCAAGCTGTGTGGCTTTTGTTTCACATTCATTACTCTGAGAGGGCCATAGTGCAACTCACTCGCACAAAGCTGGAGGGAAACCAGGCCTCCCGGTCGCCCACCGCCCCCCACCACCAGTCCTGCTCCCGAACATCCAGAACACGGATCACATCCCCGGCTTTGAAGGCCAGCTCCTGCTCTTCCATGGTGACATGGTCCCACAGAGCCTCTGCATACACAGCATGTCCTGAATGTATGTACTGGAGAAAGAGAGCGATTAGAGTCAGGCTAAACACATAGAGGCTAAAGGTCATACATGATAAGAACAGTACGGAATGACAACATGCACACGAAGTGTGACGATCCCACACAAGCACATATGCAAACACTAGAATGACTCCAAATAAACAAATGATTGAACAGATAAGATAAACAGTGAAATATGACCTGTACTGTAAAGCACAGCCCATAACAGCAAACAATAATAATAAAAAAAAAAAGTGTAAATGTAATAAAAGTAGATTTTATATAACATTTAGGTTAAAACATTAAATTTTAGTGCAATAGAATAAAAATCTACAAGTCTACAAAATATATAAAATATGACGCATTTAAATAAATATATTATTTAAACATGTATTTGTACTTATGCAATCTAATTATAAATCAGAAATTGTATTTATAAACTACTTATTAAACTACTTAATAAATTATTATAATTATTTTATTAATATTTATTGTAAATTACAATACAATTAATTAATAAATTAATAATATAAAAAGAAAAAATTAAATGAACCTGATTGAGTGTAAAAAGATCAACTTCTGGTTGTAGATACGGTGTTCCTTCAGTCAGTTCTTCAAAGCTGCCATCCTCTTCACTCACACTGTCATCAAGCATTGGATCAGAGCTGCCATCTATAATATGATCACATTGAATTAAGTTTATGCCATAATTTACATTGAATCAAGAAATTATGCCATAAAGAAACAATATTCCCTCTCCATCAAAAACTCTCCATTGAGGGTTTCATGTTTATAGGTCCAGTACATACACTCAAGTATACTAACAAAAACAGACTCACCGCTGAGCACTCTGCGTCCTTTGCGTCGCCCCATCCTATCCAGACCGATAGGTGTGCTTTGGGAGAAGACGCAAGGTCTTAGACGGGCAGATACGGCCCGGTATGGAGGCACTCTATGAGAGGGCACTGGAGGACGGGATACCGGCTGAAACAAAGCATGACAGATTAGACTTTAATTGCAGCCTTAAAAAGGAGCCCACTTTTCAGCAGGCCTTATGTTCAGAGTTCAGTGACTCTGATTAGTTAACACAGCAATTTCAGCTCATCCGCTCGGCCAAGTACATAACATTACAACCATAACATTTCTTGCTGAATCTCACAAAGAAATGTGTAGATTATATTTGCCAGTATTTAAAAACAAAAATTATATTTTGCATTGAAAATGAAGCCTATTTTACTTTAATTATTTTTTCTTCATATGCGTTTCATACAAATCCACACAAATTATTATTTCTATAAGATAAAATTAAAACAAAATAAATAAAAATACAAAAATAAAATCACCATGTTTGGACACATCACCAAAAACCTAAATAAAATAATGTTCAGAACATGTTCATATAAATATAATCATACACTGAAATATTTTAAGGAAAGTAATGTGGAAGGGACAATAAAAAAAAAATTTACTGAAAAATGATCAAACAATTTAACTCCTGCTGCGGACCCCTGTTGAAGACCACTTTATTACATTAATGAAAATATGATTTTTTTTTTTTATCCTAAACAGACTTCATTTTCTCATTTGCATTTTTTTAACATTTTACCATCCGGCATTTCAGTGAAATTAGGCATCTAAGAAATTACTCGAAGCAGCATTTCTTCTAAATAACACACGCATCACATAGATGTTTAGCAAAAAAAGTTTTGGCATTCAGGGTTTAAAAAGTTCTTTGAAGTCACCTGAACTATGACATTATAAACCCATGATGCTAAACCCCAAGGGAGAGACCCAATGGTACCATGTTAGCGTTTAGATCACCAAACATCTGTATGTTCTTAAGGATTGAGCTTCTAGGACACTTCTACAGTAGGCATGCAAATTATTTAAAACTTCACAAGGCCTATCAGAACAGTGGGCAGAACAAATGCTTGAACTAAACCAGGCCTGTATCACGGACAATTCATTACTGATTTAACGATTAGTGAACACCACACATTAAACGTCCCAACTACTTTATGGTTATTGTCCCAGACTCTTTAGCTAATCACAAATACCAGCCTCACTCTTGCAAATGGTGCAGAAATCTACCAACAAAACCAAGTTTAGAAGAAGGAAATGGCCTTACAGAAGGCAAGCTTTCAGTGTCATCCTTCTGCTCAGCAGCTGGGGAAGAATACAGATCCACTCCTCCAATAACAGAGATGGGACGTCTCTTTCTGCTGTCTATTTGAGTGAACACATGACCATTCTCTGATCTATGGCTCTCTGTGTAGCTGCCATTGCTATTGTAGTCCTTTTGGGAAGTGTAGTCCATAGTCTCGGACTCCCTGTCCTCCTCTGGGATGCAGTACTTTGAGCTGGCCAGCTGGCCATAGTCAGACACTGGCCGGGGTCTGGAGTGACCTGCCCTTTTCCTGGGCACTACTGAAGCAGGAGAGTCACTGGCGAAGGGTGGAGAGATTGGTGTTGTTGGAGTTACCAGGGGAGACTCTGAGGAACAGGTGTTTGTGACAGGTGAAGCCGCAGTGGATGAGATCTCATCACTTTTGAGATACGCATTTGCGATATCTGATGAAGCCTAAGGCAGAGTCAGAAGTCAAACGTCAATGGTTAGTTTATGCTGTAAGACCTGCATCATTACATAAATTATTTAACATATTTTAAATATTCTTCCATTGACATTAACGTTGTTAAAGTCCAGTAATGTCCAAGAGTGATTATAGTTCACTATTGGTGATGAATAATAATTTATTAAATAAAATACAATTTAATTTTACAATTTAAATGATTAACATTTCAGATAAATATCAAATCAAGGCATCTGGTTTCAGTATATTTATATATATATATATATATATATAAAAACTTGTTACACATCAATCATTACTCAATAATAAGGATTATTAACTAATAGTTCAGAAATGTACTTTCCCCAACTTAGCGTATCTTCTTCACAACTAAACAAATATATTTCATTTGCATGCATATATCATGACTTTATTTTTTGTTTTTAACACTTTAACATTTTTAATTTCTAGCATATTTTACGCGACTTTTTTTCATTTAATGTTAAGTAAAGAAAAGCTAAGAAAAAAAGCAATTCATTTGAATGTATTGTAATTCACAGTAATTGCTGAAAATCATAGCACAAAAAAAGCTATGAAATCATTGGCATACTTTGCGGCAAAATAACAAATATGTTTCATATCATGACTTTATATTCGTACAATTCTTACAAATGAAGCAAGTAATAGTGGCAGAATAAATTCAGAAAGATAGATTAATAAAGTGATAAATAAAACTGATTTTTAAAGCAGTACTGTTTGTCAAAAATAAATAAGCATGAAGATCTGGACACATGGAGATCTGTCTGTACAAAATGTCAATGACAGTCTGCAATCTACTGTGTAAAAAATAAAAAAGAAGAACTAATAAATCTCTTACCTCAAAATCATCAGTCTCCCTCTCTTCAGTCCATAGACACTGAAAAGGCACACAATAAATAAGCACCATGTTAAAGACGGTACACAATACATATATGCACACACGTGCAAACACAAATAGACAAACAAAAAGTTTGACTGGGATCGTTCCAGCTTGTCTACTTCTTTCTGTTATATTTCCCTGACCTATTGAAGTCCATTTGCACTTGGTTTGATTGCTGGACTTCAGCCCTTGGGTTGTTCTTCTGGGGAGGAGACAGTGTCCTTGCTGATACGTGTCCAGTCTCAGGTCCAGAAGCTGTGTTTAAGCAATCCCACCAATCATTAACTCTACCTGCTGTGTGCCTCACAACTGAGCAGCCCACGTGACACTGACGCAATGTACCACTCCAGAACAATGACAGTGAATTAAGACGTCATTTATCCAATAAAAAAAATACAGTTGTCTTGTTAGAGAGTGATCAACCAATCAAACCAGAGCAATGGAATGCATTAGTTTGTCCTACAAAATGATATCAGGCTGTGGTTGCATTGTCAGATACAAAGGTCACCCATGGGAAGTACATATGACGCAAGGCATTAAAGTTCATGCTTCAACAAAAATCTGTGTCTACTGTAATTTATAACTTCCTATGTTAAGGTCAAGGTCATCCAATGAATGAACTGTTACAGTTATTAAGTGTTTAGAATTATATTACCAGGTACTGTTTGACTTTAAGGCAATCGTTGATATGACTTACAATCTGACAATTGTCTTGTGCTGTCTTTTTTAGAGATTTCACATGGTCTGAAAGAAAAGTGCTTGTTCAGTCTTGCTGCTTATTATCAGCCAGACTCATTCAAACAACAACAGTTAATCAATATCATCTCGACGAGGAAAAACAAGTTACTTATGAAATCTTGCCATAGTCTGTAACATAGGCAGCACACACTACAATTTTCAATGTCCGACTCTGCAAGTCTGGGTTATAATGTCTGGGTTCAACACCACACCAAAATTTATAGCACAATGCAACACAGAAAATAACTATTTAAGGTATGGTATAAATAAATAATTGTATTATCTTTTTGTTTTGAGTCTACCCATTCTAGAAAGACCACTACGTGAAATGAACTGGGTTTTTACCTGGTCCTCACATGAGTGAAAAAAAACTTTCACACAGACAAAGCTGGTAAATGATTATAGCACACAAAACTATAATTATATCCCACTTTAGTTTGAACAAACAACTGTAGCTTGGATTCGTACAGCATGTACATACCTAGCCCTGACTACAATTACCCATGACCATGTGACACACAATGTGCATTTAATCATTTAAATATTTTGTTGCGCATTGTGTCTTCTTAAACAAAGCATGAGTACGCAAAAATAAATTGCAGTTTGATTACAACTGTGAATGAAAATGTACTTGCTGTGAACTGTACATTGAGAACCATTATTTTTCCTGTGGTAAATGACATTACGCAACAAATGTGTGAAATCTAAACTTGTATTGAAAAGTTGACAATCGTCTTACCTCTAAGTTTACATTAACACCACTGACTGTCTGCTTTTGACTGAGGCTTGAGCACTGCTTGGGCATGTGAGAGTAGTGGTTATTTATTCCATTTTGATGGCACTCCATAGGTTTACAGTATTTTTCCTGCGGGGCTTCTGGACGGAAATTTGTTGAAGACACAGCCGTCGTAACATAGTCACTTATTAGGGCTGTTGTTTTGCTGGGAGGCTCCAGAGAGTCATCTAGAGTGGAGCTAAAAACAGCAGGGCAGGAGGGTGCGGGGTGTAAAGTTGGGGTGTGTTGGTGAGAATTAGCCTGCTGGGGTTTGCTGGGTGTGGGTGAAGGCCTCCGCTGGCGCCCACTCATTGGTAAACATGGGGTTCTGCGGGAGTAGTCATCATGTAGCTGACTGAGAGGTGACACAGGTATTCTGGAGGTGGGGCCTGGTGTGTTTTTATGCTTGACGGACAGGTCGGTTAAACTACCGACAAGCTTTTGCAAATGTCCACGTGTCCTCATGGGGCTTTGACGCTGAACTGAACCATGTTCCTCCAAGTCAACCGATGAAGAGCTGTTGGTCTTCTGAAGAATTATAGCACTGGGGCATTCTGGGTTCTGTGGCTCTGCTTTGCGTCTAAAAGGACTCTTGAAGACGTGGAGATTATCTGCACTCTTGCTTAGTCTTTTGAGAACCTTGACATTTTCTTGAGTTTCAAGGTTCTTGCAAGGTACGACGGACTCTACAGTGCTCCTGGAGTCAGGCTCACCGTTAGCCGGACTCTCTGTCTTGACTATGTCGAGCAATGGGATCCGTCCTGCCCCATAAGCCTTGCGGATACTCTGAGAGAAATGGGAGTTTCTCAGAAACCCACTCACTTCCTCCTCGCAATCATCTTCTTCCAAAACTGAAGACGTCTTTCCAGTTTGAGCTGTCCCATTTGACACTTTGTCAGTTTCCTGGATTTGATGGGTTGGAACCTCTCGTTTGGTTACTAGGAAACTACCGCCATCCTCAAACATCGAGGACGGATTTCTCTCCTGACCTGCTGCCATCGCATTGCTCCGGTTCTGGATTCCTTGGAGCACAGAGGTCCGCAGTTTTTTGAAAGAACCCATGACACGGAAACTAGCCAATCCAGACCAAGCCTGTGGTGTGACAGGTGGTCCTCTGAGTGGAGCACTGTCCTCACATTTTGCCTGGGTGGAAAACAAATGTACAGCCCTAGAGGGATACAGCTTGGCCTGGCCATCAGCAATCACAGGAACAGACTGGCCCTGAGAATTCAGTCTGTTAAGCCGGTTCTCTTCATAGCAAGGCTCGGACAGGCCTGGTCGCATATGAACAGTACAACCAGAACTCAGACTTGGATTCATCAGCTGCTCTTCTGTGAAAGGGTCACTCTGTGGATCATTGTTGTGAGAGGAGCCCTGTGGGTCCGATGAAGGTGCCTGCAGAATCAGATTGAAGAAAGTTGAATCTTGATGAACAGGCCGACAAATCAGCATCAAGTCTTGCAACAAAGAACACAAATCATGTGATGTCGATTGACACAATAAATGACCCATCGTTTTGTCTGAGGAAGATTTTAAACTACACACTTAAATGAAACAATACAGCAACAGTGTGATAACCATAACCATGATAAGTCACATTAGGAAAGAACTTACAACTATTTCCTTATATTACCCGTTTGATTACTTGAACTATGCAATACTAAAAGGTGAAGCAATTCAAAGTGCTCTTATCCACCCACAAGTGTAAATCAAGCTTCAGCGTTCCTCCTATAGATGAATAATGCCTTTATCTGGAGGGTGTCAGTTAGTAGCATAAGAGCTTTGCTCACGGGTAGGTTACACAAAGTGCTGTAAATTTCCTGTAAACGATTTAAGCTATGCCTTTTTCCTAAGAAAGAGAGGCCCCTCTACACCAGGGTGTGGATATTTTTGCCTGGTGCGATGTTCGCTATGATGAAAGGCTTTTGTGAGCATGACTAAGCAATGAAAACCGCTAATCCATTGTGATTAATGCAATAAATTGCCCAAGCTTTTGTGGTCATATTCTGAGTGAGGAGAGAGGGGTCCACTTTAGGAAGCTGAACTGCTTTAACCCTTTTTTACCAAGTAAGAATGAAAAGATGCTGATAATCATAACCAAGTCACATTAATTTGAATATCATAATTTGAATAAAGTAATTCAAAGAAATTGTGTCAATTGCTGAGCTAGATTAAATGTGATCCAGTCCTCTTACCCCACTGAGATGTTTCTTAAATCTCTTGCCCTATTTAAGATTTGGACCTTTGACATTAAATAGTTGATAACCACTTCATTGTTCTGAGTCAACCAAGTATGTACAAGTAATATACAGTGGCCATAAAAAACACTTTTACACCCAGGCAAAATGTAAAAGTGATAAACATTAATATAAAAATAACTTAAAAATGCACACATTATATAACGTCAAAGCAAATAAGCTACACTTCTTTCTAATCAATAACACAATTTCATTTTTAACCAAATAGAATTGCGTTTTTAATCTGTTGGTGTTAAGGTGTTTTAAGCGGATGTGTAAAGTTAGTTTCCTTCAAGTTAACTATGGAAATATTTCTTGTTTAACCATCATCTTTAAAAAACATTTTAAATGTTAGGTCAAACATGTACTGATCTTTCTTTACAATAAATGCCAGTTGGCTTAGGTACTGCAAACATTCTTATATTAAGCATGGATTAAGTGTTCAAACACTGTATATAGATTAACCTCCTGTACCTTTTGACCTCATGTCTTGCCGTGTGAGCATTGGTTGATTCTGGCTGAATTTTCAACTCAAATGCTGATCTCTATCACATCAAGTCCTGCAACCCATAAACACTCAGCTCCATCGAGGCATGAGGAAGAAGCTGCAACCTGACCTTTTTGTTTAACTAGAGCTTTAAAAGAATGCAATTAACTCAACTTCCAGAACACTCCTCAGTCTACTCACATGTCCATTTAATGGTGAACTTCTCTCCTACTCTTCCTCCTGTTTATTGTCACTGACGCGGAGTAAGAAATAATTAAATGCCCAAACAACCTCAGTGCAGCTACTAGCTGGAATCAGGCTCAAACTAAACTCCCTTAACAAGTACTCAGACAAACATAAACACGAGCATGCCTACTAATACACCCCAACACACCTACAACTAATATGCAGCACGTGTAAACACTGACATGGCATTCTTCAAGCCAAGCACGCCTTTATGATGCATACAGACAGCAGTCAAAAACTACTTTACTCATTTTCCGGCACCAGATGGGGGAGGATAAAGAATTTATGCTTCTTGATAAACAATTTACTTTGCCAAAAAAAAGATTACTTACATAAGGGTTTTAACACAAGGAAGAACACTCGCAGAAGCATAAAACACAGGGCTCCATGATTAATCTAAATAACATTTTCAACAGTCATTTTCATATGACTTAGTTATGACAACAAAAGAGAGGTTCTAATGGCTTTACAGATTCCTACCATAAAAAAATAGCAAAATTAAGTCATTAAGACACACAAATAAACCTTTTGTAATTTTACAGTGAAATATTACAATTGTAATTTATTTTTATTTTAATACTTTTTATTGTTTAATAACAATTTCATGAAATACAATCACAAGCCCAACAAACAATCACAGTGAACCTGCAGCTTTAAAACAAACAAAAAATAATTTAAATAAAAAGCATAGTTCTTAAAGGGACAGGTTCACTTATAAAATATAAATAAATAAATAAATAAATAAAATATTTTCAAACATTATGACTTTCTTTAAAGTAACACAAAAGAACATTTCCTGAAAAATGTCTCAATGTTCAAACAGAAAATTATCTTCTGTGCTCCACAGAAAGAAAAAAG
>JAUMHR010000086.1:9738281-9752936 GCA_032361145.1 Enteromius fasciolatus
TATATATACATAAAGATTAAACCATGTATGGTTCAAATTATTGTCGTCAGCATAGAAAGTGATGCCAAAAATCTGAACAAGGCAAATGCTTTTATTTGGCTTTTTCCCCCAGTTAAGCTCCTGATGATCATGTTCATGACCCAAGGAGACTATTGAGCTTCACAGAGAGAGAATCTGACCATCTGTACAAAAATTCATATTATCAGTGTCAAAAAATTGCATAATTGATTAGTAGCCTAGAAATAATACAGAGAATACAGAATCCTTCATCATAACATTTCTGAAAGAAACGTATTTGTGAATGAACAACAGACACAAACCTCAGGTAGGCATGACCTAATGACCTGCAGAACTCCTCCAGGGCCTCTGCCTTCTGTCCGCTCATGTTAGATCCATATCCAGGCAGGAACACGACACCAGGACTCTTTCCCTTCACTCTCCGATAGGCAAGCTTTGGATGATCAGGCCGTGATATATACTGTACTGTAGTTTTCTGTCTAACTCCTGCAAATAAACATAACAGTCAGTCAACAACAGGGCTTTAGAGCAGGGGTCATCAAACTCAGTCCTGGAGGGCCGGTGTCCTGCAGAGTTTTGCTCCAACTTTCCTCAACACACCTGTCTGGAAGTGGAGTACACCTAATAAGACCTTGATTAGCTGCTTCAGGTGTGTTTGATTAGGGTTAGAGCTAAACTCTGCAGGACACCGGCCCTCCAGGACTGAGTTTGATGACCCCTGCTTTAGAGTTTGTTTTTAAAAGAAAAGTCTACTTCAACAAATATTTTAAAGTGTATTCTGTGACACAAAGCTTAATTTTCAGCATCATTACTCCAGTTTTCAGTGTCAAAGGATCCTTCTAAAAATCATAAATATGCGGGTTTGCTTTATTTACTGCCCTTTTTGTTGACAGGGGTTTATGGCTCAACGTTGACTTTTAAGTTCCTAACATCAACTCGCTTTCTAACAAACCTGCGATGACATAAGCATAACTTAAAGGAGCATACCTTTACGATTTTAAAGAGCACTTCTATTACTCTTTCTAGTTATTATGGATGTGTAACTTTAGTGAATCCCACTGCCCTAATGCGTCTTCATGCCACACCCCCTTCATTTGCCTAGTTTTTAACAAACTGAGCCTCCTTGTTTGACATCTAAACGCAACTCATTATAAGTTTAGTTACACTGACCCTCGAGGATCTTCGACCTGACAGTGCTGACAGCTCCATTGCCCGAGTTTTGTAAAAGTCCTCTCCAACAACGCCTCAACACCACCGCTGCCATGCTGTCTCACCACTCTCCACTGAAATAACGCGAGAGTACATGGGTTGCCATGTTATGATGCAAACCGCAACTTTGCACTGTTGCCAAGTATATGCAAATCCCCCCTTTTTTATTGTTGGAAAACACCAAGCTGTACTTCTTGAGATTATGATTGTTTAAGCAACTACAAAAGAGTAAGGTCAGCGCATCTTTATCCAATTTCTGACCAAATTTACAAGACTTTTTCAGTTGCTTGTTTCTCCGGATAAGCATTTTACCAATCAAAACTAATTTCTAGCCAATGGCAAAAACTAGGTGCAAACAGAAAATGTACAGTATGGTTGTTGTTAGAAAAAAGTACATTCCTTAAGATTTTATTCATTTTCATGGCTTTTTATGAGTGCATGGAAAATGAAGGGAAAGCAATTGTGTGGATTGTTATTTTAGTGTGTTACACATTACAGTGTTTTTAACATTTATGTCTCAAATTTTAAACAACACGTCATAGAAAGTGCTTCAGAAAATGTATAAACTTAATGTATGTATCACAAATGCATGTATGTAACAGCTGTAGGGAAGACATTTTGAAAATAAAAGCAGAAATCTACATATACACACTCATAGAACAGTAGCGATAGATGTTAGTGAAGCATCCTAGAATGTTCAACAGTGGTTCCTCATTGTCCCATCAAAGTGCCTCTTTCCATCCAGGTACAGCATAGACTCTGAAGATGATTAAATGATTTAAGTTACAAATACTATTTTAAAATGAAATAAATAAATTGTATACACATTTTATTGTATTTCTTAAAAATATTATAATTACAATAAAATTATGATTCTGTTATTTATAATTTATTTATTATGTTATTCTGTTTTTATAATAATATATAGATTTATAAAAATATATATATATATTTTTTACCTCCATAGCTCTGTGGGACAACAGCTGGGACATCCTTTTCAAGACGGAAAGTGAAGTGAAACACATTGGTGGTGTTGTGTTCCCGGGTCAAAGGATCAAGCACCTCTGTGTGAACCCGGACCTGGACGTACATCCCTTCTGTGTAACAAACCTATTTAAGATATTACAGTTTTGTTAGTGTGAATGATATTTAATTACGCTGAAACAGCAAAAGCTAATGACCTGAGATGACAGCAGGAGTAAAGAACCGATTTCAACTGGCTTACGAAATAAGATATCATCCACAGCCACCACAGTTGGTCTGCAGCCGCTGAAAGATACAAACACAGCCATTAAAACATTGAACAACATTTTCAACATGTGAGGAAAAGCAGTTATTTTTCCTCTTACGCAAATGCACAGGCATTGGCTCGACCGAGTTCGTAGGCCTTTCTCATAAGAAAACCACCAAATATCCGGTTGAAGATATTTCTTTCCTGTATCAAGACCAGATTATTTTCACAAAACAAACACAATATTTAAACACATACATACACACACATATACATTATATATATATATATAGTATATCAAAAGAATTTTACAAAAGTGATTTTATGTCATAGAAAGCACATTAAATGTTAGTAAAGTGTCTACTTTTAAGGTTTCAAATACATTTTTGTTGTATAAAATGTCACAATTTGGTTAAAATTAATGTTAAATTCAGTGAAACAATATTTTTGCAAATATTCAAACAGCATGCTTATTCTGACTTGTACACATTAAATAGGATGCAAATTAAATTTTATTGTATTTTAAATGAGTAAAAAAAATCTTACTGACCAATGGCAAATTAATGAATAAAATAATGGCAAATTGTAAAAAAAAAATTGTAATACAATTCATTATTATTTGGGGTAAAATTAATCCATCTTTTAATTTGTTATAAATTGATTTTTGTTGTAAATATGCCTGACAAGGCTGTTAAACTGAATGACATTTTAGGTCAATTTAGTAAATCAGAGGAAAAATGTGTGATATACAAAATTGCAATTAATGTAAGCAGAAAACTTTTATATTTTGGTGGGGGGGAAACAACAACAATTTAAAGCAGTATTGCACTTATTGTTTTTATGGTTAAACCCTTTTTCATCTTTGACCCACGTACATACATCCCTTACCTCTGGATGGCAAATCTCTAGCCCTTTGAGTTTGGCGTCCTCCATCCACAACGAATTAGGCGGTAGAATACGACCACGAAAACTCACACGTCTTCAGTAAAGGAAGAAATATTTTAGTTAAAAATATTAAACCAAAATACCAAAAACATACCAAAAATAGAGACATATATTTACAACTGTTGGGTGATGATAAATCTGACCGTGTGTCTAGAGTGTTAAGGAACAGGTTGTGAATGAGAGTCCTCTCCTCAGCTGTAGGAGCCACCTTCAGAAGAGACGCTGTGCTCAGCTCCACACGCCTCTTCTTGTGAACTGATCAATATAAATTTGGCAATAAAAGCTTTTTTAAATGAAATAAACAAACAAACCAAAAAATTAAGGTAATGCACCTTTTGCATAACTGATCCAATCTGCAAACCTGAACACATTTTTAAATATTTTTAATCTATTAAAGGCTTCTGAGGCCATTTTAATTGTTGAAAAACTACTCACCTTCACCCTGGTGAAAAATGGCCTCTTCTTCCAGACCCTCAGGTTTGAGTGGGTTTACAAAAGCTGCCCTAAAAAAAGAATATTTACAGATACAGCAAATCAATTTTACACATACTGATCAAATCAGAGAGCTGTGATACCTTTTATTTTCAGGATCTCGTGCTACCATGACAAACGTGGCATCTAATACATCTGTGTACGTACCATCTTGGTACTGAGAAAACGGTTCAGTTTAGTTTAAAGATATTCTTATAATACTATACAAAGAATACATTACTAAAAACAATACCTGAGACATGTGCATTTTAGCTTCTATTGAGGTTTTGCCAACCCATGTCACGTGACCGGTGAACTTGATGTCACAGTCTGGGTGGATGATGTTTTGTCTCATGTCTGAGACACAATAACAATAGCATATGAAGGAATGATTAACAGCAAAGTATAAATACATATATAATATTGTAAAAAATGAGTGGAAATAAAATATGAATTAAGAAGAACTTTGAAAAAGTTTAGTGAATAAATTAAAGGCAATACCGATCTTGTCCACTAGGGCGGTGACAATAGACAGTGGGGATCTTCGCAGCTCCTCATTCCATGTGTGAGAGTAACAGATGAGCACTAAAGAGACAAGAATGAGACAGCTTGATATCTTGTGTTTATGCGATTACTCTCAGCTGTTGCATCATACATTAACTGTAGTAGGGCTGGGCAATATAGCAAAAAAATTAAGAAAATGTTCTCTCTCTTCGTATATTTTTTAAATGGTGTTTTTTGTTTTGTTTACACTCCCTTGAAACAAATACATGATCTGGATGAACAGTTATTGTTACAAAGTACATTTAACGCAAAGGCAATGTTTAAAACATGTACCTAAAGAAGCTTATATAAAAATATGAAAAAACACAATATTTTAATTGATGCAACAACATAGTGAGTTAATTCAATGTGAAAGAAACCAATTATGAACAAAGAATTACATTTAACATAGGACAAGTGGTGGGTGTTTGTACTCCAAAACATAAAACACAGATCTGTTTCGACATACAGTATAGTTTATACTAAATCTCAAAATACATTTGTGCTTTTTATATAATGTAGTAGCATTAGATTTTCTTAGTCCTGTAATCGAATTTTTATATCGTCAACAAATATATAATAATAATATCAATGTTTAATATATCATCCAGCCTAAAATTACTTGCATAATTTATATGATTAAAATCTATATTACCTCCTAAACAGTCCAAGTCCTCCAAAATCCGACCAAACCTTTGAAGAAAACAGAACAATCAAAAACAGAACACTTTTTTTTCCCCATTAACAGCAAACAGCAATTACTAAGCTGGATGTGGGTAATTGACGTATTAATGGTGTGACAGTAAAAATGTAATAATAAAAAAAAAGATACATTTTTCTATGTTATTTGTCTCTGTTAAGTTCATTTTTGCTATGTTGTGCCATAGGACAGTTCAATTTTGATTTTGCTAACTACCCATGCGCAGAATAATGGTTAAGCACCTGACACTGTTGTGAGAGTTAAGATATTTCTCTCTTAAAGCAGGCTGGGAACCCAGAGGAAGATGCGCCTCTATCATACTGTCCTTCATTCTTTTTGGAGGCAGTTGATCCTGACTCTGTGCAAGATACTGGCTTAGTGATGCACGCTCGGCCAGCACTTGTTGATGATCTCTGTGTATCATGGAGAAAATACATCATAAAATGTACATTTCAGAGACTTTCAATTTCTTTGAAAAATGTTTGATGATTGTGATATGTTACAATAGGAACTTACTGCCAGTTGCTAGATGCACCGACTATTTCTCTCAGCCTGTTGCGAACTGTAAAAAAAAAAAAAAAAAAAATGTAGTAGGAGACATCACACATTCAAGTGGTTAGCCTGTTTTGGTTTTAGAAACAGGGTTTAAGAATGCAAGGTCAATTTATGGCAACTGCATTCCTAAAAAAATGTTTTGTTGGTCAAAACAGCTCTTAAGAAAATAAAGCTGAAGGGGGGAAAATGTGGGTAATGGACACAGGTGACAAAACAGGAAGCAAAAGTCAGGCTGCTTATAAAAGGCAAGGTATCAGGGGCCTGTTCCATAAAACAAGTTTACCAAATAAGCCAGGCTTATGGCAGATAGTCGGACTTATCTTAATACAAATTAACTGGCAATAAGTCAGACTAACTGAAATAAGCCTGGCTTATTTGGTAAACTTGTTTTATGGAACAGGCCCAAGGTCTTGAAAGATAACGGCATTTGTTTTTTAAAAATGAAAAACATCAGATGCACTAAAGGCTACATGCATATATTTTTAAATAATGTTTCATATAACTTTAAATAACAGGATGCAAACTTTAAATAACACATGCAGACAGAAAGAGAGTAAAAGATTAATATGAATGCATTCAAAATTAATGAAATTATAAAAAAAAAAAAGAAAGAAAGAAAAGGGAAATAACATTTTCTTCCAGTTTACCATTGCTGGCAAGTAAAAAAAAATAAAACATAATCCTCAGAAAATTGTCATCATTGTTGATGGGAACACAATAAACATCTGTATCTATATTAGATTCTGTGATGTGTTATGTATCAGTTGTTTGATATCAATTTAAAACATCTCATGTTGCATAACATTTAAATTTAGATAATAAACTATTACATTTATCAAACTGATACTCTGTTAAGACAAAATCATTCACTGAACAATATCGTACTTTTTATTTCTACTATTCTTTTATGCATTGTATTACGCTTTGTTTAGCCCTTGAGAGGTTTTTAAAAAGTGCAAGTGCCCGAGCTCAACATATTTAAAAAAATAAATAAATAGCCTGTTATGTAGACTATATGTATATTTTTATTAAACATATTCAAAAAGCACGGCATAACAGAAATGACCAGTCTATTTCAGCAGTTACCTTCTCCCATATCAGGGATCCTCCCTTGCTGGGATATGTGACCCACTGAATACTTCCTGCAGGTGAAGGACACTGCAGACTTCAGGACCCTATCCAAAATTAATGAACTAAAAAGAAAACAGAGTCACAAGAGGACCTGCTAAAAGTGAAGAACGCGTTTAAAAGAGATTTTTTTGCCAGATAAACTAAAACACACCGATTAAATACGAGCAAGATACCGATGTACTTACCGTGGACACAACATCTTGTTGTTCTTCTTTCACCCCTCTAGAGAACAGACAGCAGGGGCTTTCTCCAAATCAACAACAGATCTGAACTCGTTTGTATTTCGCTTGCCGATCCTCCGCGCACCGAACTAATGGTTATAAATAACTTTAGGCACGTTTAACACCAAACACACGTTTAGTTTCTAGTTACTACAATTGTTTAGAAAGTTTACCAAGTGATTCTTAAGCAATAGAGACGAAACCTAACACGTTGGCATTAAATTACACATGCTTTAGATTGTTATACGGCCGACAAAAAGTAACATATCTACTCGCCGTCTCAACCACCACCGTCATGACGTAGTATTTCTCACGCTTGCCATTTCTCGAGTCTGTCACTCGATGGCAGTCACTGTCAGTAAAGCGCAGCTCACGTGTTTTTAAGCATATAAAAAAATGGTGTAATTATATACATTTAAATGGTATACTCAGATGAGATGAAGACTCCAGTCATAAGTATCCTAATACTATTTCATTTTATTGTACATAAAATGAAATCCCATTGGACACTTTCGCTCATATAATAAATACTAAAAAAAAGAATACACCTATGAAATGTGCGTTATACATAAGGCAAATGTTAGTCCATTAATACAGATGTAAATAAGCATATTTTGTGTTAATGAGAAACAAAAAAGAATACTTCAAAAAACACAAAATCATTTGTGAACAAAAACATTAAAAAGGCATGCATTTGTCATTTTTTGGATCACTCTGGTACAGGTAGTGTGTACATTAAAGGCAACATATTAATCTCTCTGAACTTATTTCCACTTTCATACAGTTTCTTTTGTCCTACAGAGTCCACCGTACAACCATTTTTTTGCAAATGTCCATGGGTGTTTGTTGCATTTAAAATAATAAAAATGCAAAAACAAATATTTATATAAAAGGTCATTTGTCAGCATTCTAAAACATGCACAGATTTAACAGCAAGACCTAATTCTTATCCACACAGTGCTCCACCCCAGATGTGTTTTTTGGGGTGTTTTTGTGATTTGATCTTCGGTTTAGGATCTCCTTTTTCTTTTGACAACTCAAGAAAGGAAGACAGGTCTTATTCTCAGAATTTGTGCATATACTGAATATACTTTTCTAGGATCCCAGTTGTCCAATGAATCGATTTGGCTGCATTCAAATCAGTAACAGTACAAAATAGGTTAATTCCACCAGTACAACCAAAATCACTTGGTTTATAAATGGCATTGTAGTGCAAACTACAAAAAAAAAGAAGTTTATAAACCATTTGACTAAATGCTCCTCTCCCACTGTAAGTTTAAAATTGTAAAAAAAATTATATTTTATATTTATATAAAATGCAGCAAACAGTAAAACATACTGTGAATATAAAATGAATGGAACTAAAAAACTAATAGTCAAATCTACACATACACATGACCATCTTTGCAGCTTTGGCAGGAATCTCATCCCAGATGCTCAACCTTGGCTCCTCATCGTCTCATCAAAGTGCCTCTTTCCGTCCAGGTAAAGCATAGACTCTGCAAATGACAACAATACTAAGTTACAGGCAATACCATTGAAATATAATGCAACAATATTTGTACAAATCTGTACTCCGACCTCCATAGCTCTGTGGTACAACAGCTGGGATGTCCTTCTCAACACGAAAAGTAAAGTGGAACACGTTTGTGGTGCTGTGTTGCTGGGTCAAAGGGTCAAGCACCTCTGTGTGAACCCTGACCTGGATGTGCGTCCCTTCTGTGTAACAAACCTGACAGAACAGTATTATTAACAATCTTATTCTGAAGGACAAAAATAATAATAAAAAAAAAAAGTGCAACAACATAGAAACCTGTGAGGACAGCAATAGCAAAGAGCCAATTTCAACTGGCTTCCGAAATACAATGTCATCTACAGCCACCAGCGTTGGTCTGCATCCACTAAAACATACAAATACAGTCATGTCATGAAATGAAAGACTTATTTACAGTAAATATTCAGTAGATAGCAAAGGAAAATCTCTTACGCAAATGCACAGGCATTCGCCCAACCAAGCTCATAGGCTTTTCTCATCAAAAAACCACCAAATATCCGGTTAAAGATATTTCTTTCCTTGATAATGCAAAACAAAACATTACACAGTTGTACTAATTTACTGATTAAGTACTGCAAAAAATAAATAAATAAAATTACTTGTGGATGGCAAATCTCAAGCCCTTTCATTTTGGCATCTTCCATCCAAATTGAGTTGGGCGGTAAAATACGACCCCGAAAGCTGACTGTTCTATAGGGAGAAGGTAAATATTGTTAAGAAATGGGCAAATAAATAAATAACTTTGTAGTGATGATAAATCTGACCGTGTGTCTAGAGTGTTAAGGAACAGGTTGTGAATGAGAGTCCTCTCCTCAGCTGTAGGAGCCACCTTCAGAAGAGACGCTGTGCTCAGCTCCACACGCCTCTTCTTGTTAACTGATCAATATAAAAAGCATAAGTCTTGCTCTAAATGTTTCAAACTGAAGTGGCAATTGTGACTACAAACAGACAAAAGTGCTACTCACTCTCTCCTTGTTGAAAAATCGCCTCTTCTTCTGGACTCTCTAGTTTTAGTGGGTTTATAAAAGCTGCCCTGGAGAAACAGCACATAACCCATGCATTAATTTACAGACACAATACAGCAATCATAAATATGTTGATTATAACAACATGTTTAAATGTCACCTTTTGTTTTCAGGATCTCGAGCCACCATTACAAAAGTGGCATCTAATACATCAGTGTATGCCCCGTTGTGATACTGTGGAAATCGTTCATTTTAGTTCAAAGCCACTTTCACGTGCAGCATTTAGTACATTTTTTATAAACAGAATTTAGGAGTACCTGAGACATATGCATTTTAGCTTCTATTGAGGTTTTGCCAACCCATGTCACATGACCGGTGAACTTGATGTCACAGTCAGGGTAGATGATGTTCTTTTGCATGTCTGTGAAACAATAAAACAGAATTTAATTAATTTAACAACAACACAAAAAGTCTACTATATAAAGTAGTAATACCAATCTTGTCCACTAGGGCGGTGACAATAGACAGCGGGGATCTTTTCAGCTCCTTATTCCATGTGTGAGAGTAACAGATGAGCACTAAAGAGACAAGAATGAGACTGTGTGTGATAAGAAAGAGAGAGTTATGATCAGCTAGTACTACTGTGATTACAATCTCCTTTTATAAAAATAATGTTGACATCTATGATCAAATGAAGAATCTTTAACATCCATGAAACCCTTCCAGTGCACAAAAGTTTTCAATCTATGAAAAAGGTGATTTAGATTATTAAAATGTTCATCACACTAAGAAAATTGTTATTTTAAGGAAAGTTCACTGAGGAACATAAAATAATTGTACAATGGAAACGCTGTGAAAACATCCTTTTGGAACCTCTATTTTTAAGATATATTTATTACCTGCTAAACTGTCCAAGTCCTCCAAAATCCTTCCAAACCTGTTGAGAAAAAGCTATTTAAGCGAAGGAAAATGCTCTCAGATCAGAAAGTGGCTGGATGTGAAGTTTGATATAATTTAATAACAGGTGACAGTCTTTTAGCACCTGACACTGTTGTGGTAGTTGAGGTATTTCTCTCTCAAGGCAGGTTCGGTACCCAGAGGAAGATGCGCCTCAATTGCACTGTCCTTCATTGTCTTTGCAGGAAGCTCATCTTGACTCTGAGCAAGATACTGGCTTAGAGATGCACGCTCAGCTAATGCTTGTTGATGGTCTCTGTACAACAAAATGGAGAAAATACAACATTTTATACAAAGTAGTAAGGTAAGGACCACCATTTTGCAAAATGAATAACATATATGTAAATACAGTAGCATACTCCCAGTTGGTCGATGCTCCGACTATCTCCCTTAGTCTGTTGCGAACTGGAAAAATAAGGAGGAACAGAATGGAGCTTGAAAGATGCACTGAGATATCACATACTGCATGTATTAAAGAGCTGTTCTGGAAAGTAAAGCGTAGCTGCATCTGTATAATCCCATAATAATATATGGAGACACAGACAAAACTAGTCAGCAGAAACAATTTATTAGAAAGGTACCAAGACTAGTCTGCATGAACAGGCTGCTCAAACATGAAGGTGTTAGTCAAAGTACAAAGAACTACATGCACATGTACCATGAGATAACAGCAGGACAGTGTTTATTAAGCCACATGCGGAAAGAAACTGTCTGAGAATGTCAAAGAGAGTAAATGTTTTTTTTCATTTTACCATTGCTCACAAGTAAAAATGTGTTTCCTGTGGGAACATAAAAATGAGTCAGGACTAGGAACACACATTGAAGCAATTAGGTAAATTATTAGAATGCTTACAGTGTGTGCATATAATAATTATTAGGCAATAATTTTACGTAAATTACTGAATGAGTTATTTTGCACCAGGGTCTAGCCAGACATTACTAATAGAATTTCTTTCAGTGGTGCACAGATATATCACAATAAAATATTACACTAAAATGTACATGCAACTAAGCTTATGTAGGCAGAGTGAATACAGGTAAATGGGACTTATTGGTCACAAGAACAAACATATACCACATGATAAATGATTCAACTCAAGCCCAATTTTATCTGCAATATTTAAATGAAATAATTACCCCCAGCCATTTCTGGTGCTTTCCCTTGTCGGCACATTTGACCCGTGGAAAACCCTCTGCACATTAAGAACCATGCAGACTTCACGACCCTTTACAAAAACCAAAGACGTGGGAAGAGAGAGCTGACATGAAAACAATAACACAAATTAAACACAACTGCTAATAATAAAATCTCAAAAGTATTAAACCTTTAACTAAAGAAACTATGTTAAAGAGGGTCCCATTGAGACACCAGGCTGGTCTGGAATCCTTCAGCATGACTCACAAACGGGTGACGCAAGATAGGATTTTAAAACTCACCGCGAAGAAAACATCTTCCTTGTTCTTGGCTCACCACTTTATTTTACAACAATGATTTCGTGAGACATACAAGAGCTCGCTTCTTGCATGAGAGCTTTTTTTCTGACAGATTCTCTCGCTTCCTGGAACGTAGGCGCGGCTAGTTACCGTACTAACCACTTAAAAAGCGCATTAAAAAAACTTCCTCACTAACCGACCAACTTCTACCGTAATTACGGCCGTTGTGTTTTGAAAGTTTTCAATGTTGAGACCTAAAAAAGCTAAAATCTTTAAACGACAATTGACGTTAACTTACACATCTTCTACATTATTCTGAAGGAAATGTCCGTCAAACGAACACATTTCAGTAGAAAATGCATATCTTTCTAGTGTTTTGAGCCTACTGATACATATTCACCAGCATGAGCGAATAATAACGGTACGTCATGACGTAGACCGAATGGACGACTGCTATTGGCCCGCAATCGGAAAAAACGTTATTGTGGTAACCAAACCCCTCCCCCACCGGCAAATATATGTCCGAGTTGATAAACAAAGGACATTTACTAAAGCCAGGTGAACACAGCCGGGTCAGCTGCTGCATGCGAGTCCCATCCAGGAGAAGCTCAAACTTGACAGCGGAGGGTAATATTCTAGAGAAGCGAATGAAGAAACACTTTTTGCTTCTCTTCACATATAGAGGACTAGTGAGAAAAGGGAAAAAGAGTAAAAGAAGAAAATGGCCAATTTTAATTTGCGTAAAGCGGAGCCAAAAGACGTGCCTGACATATTGCGACTCATAAAGGTGATTTCACACTGGTTTAAATGCATGTAACGTTATATGAAGAACATTATTTAGGGTAGCATAACATGCTGTCGAACTTTTTAAAAAAGTTTATGAATATGCCTTAAAATGCGTTTGTTTGTAATATTAAAAGTTAATGTCACACCTGTTATTATTTTTATATTCATGTTAAATTCTAAATATTTTATGACATTGATGGAGTATCCAAATATGACCCTTCAAGAAAATAAGCCCAAGGCCCACCGCCGTCAGATCTTGACGCTCGAACAAGTTCAAGTTCAAACAGCTTTTTTTTCTTCCTACCTTCTCTAAAGGAACTGGCCAAGTATGAAGAAATGGAAGACCAAGTTATATTAACTGAGAAAGGTGAGATTACTTGTCAAATGTGAAATATGATAAAAAAAAGTTGGCTTGGAGTGACAACAAAATTATGTTCAACGTTAGATCTGCTCGAGGACGGATTTGGAAACCACCCGTTTTACCACTGCGTGGTTGCAGACGTCCCAACCGAGCATCAGAAAGTCGAGGGTATAACATCAATATATCTTTAGTTAAACGTTTTACCTCAAGTTTTTTTTTTTTAATAAACACTAAAGAGCAAGCATGTTTATGTAGTTGTTTAAGACATCTGTGTTAACTTACAGGTTATTCTGTGATTGGATTTGCCATGTACTACTTCACCTACGACCCTTGGATTGGCAAACTGTTGTACCTTGAGGATTTTTATGTCATGAAAGAGTACCGAGGTGAGGGTTTGTTATTAACGTGTCTCTTATGAAACCATGTCTATTTCCTAAACCCCCTGATCAATTTCATGGTTCCCAGGTTTTGGAATTGGGTCTGAAATCCTGAAAACCCTCAGTGATGTAAGTCATCTTGGTTGCACAGAGTTGCCCTCATTAAACACATATGCACAAAACTAGTACAAGCAAATAGTTTCAAACTCAAAACACACCACCGAAATGTGTTTTATGTTATGTTATCTTTAAATAATTTTATGCATTACACGTCTAGACACAACCACAAACAGTTCTGTTTCCGCCTGCAGACAGCTGTGAAGAATCGGTGCAGCAGCATGCATTTCATTGTGGCTGAGTCCAACAAGGCATCCATCGACTTTTACAAGCGACGCGGGGCTTCTGACCTCTCGCTGCAGGAGGGATGGCGACTTTTCAGGATCGATAAGGAAAATCTCCTGAAAATGTCTGCCGAAGAGTGAGCTGGCCCGAAGTTCCAGTGCTCAAGGAGGGACCGTTTTTCAGTTTAAATAATACTATGGTCCTTACATAAAATACTTAAATATATTCTGTGGGTATTAATCATACTAATACACAGCAATTTACTCTGAGAAGAAGTTACAGTAGTGCTTATATTCATCCGTATTTTGAAATCATATGTAGTTTGTATGTTATCTTATCAATAGTCTTTTATTTGTATCCAATTCTATGCATTAAAACTCTTTTAAAAAACAGAAGGGGGAAGTGTTTTTTATTTTATTATATGCATAAGTTAACACCTTCACAACTTCAGTCATGGTGAAGCAGAAATACAGACTACTGAATAGTGAATGAACACTGAACGGATTATATAACTGTCCTGGAGAATACTTTACATTGCAGAATATTGCTTTATTTATGTCCAGATGTTATAATGGGCAGACTCTTGTCAATATGTTTTGTGAAATCAAAAGTACGAGAAGATTACAAACACTTATGCAAGTTAAACATTAGGTCTTTGTATAGTGACACAGGAAACTTAAAACATTGTGGTATAAAATACTGGAAATACAATAGGAGCCATAAGTAAGACCTGAAAGTCACAGAGTTTTTGAAAAACATCTGGAAATTTCACAGTGCAATTGTTTTTCAGGTCGGTCTAAATATGCTTACTGTTATGGTATTTATTGCACAGAAAACACAGTCACAGATACAGT
>JAUMHR010000086.1:9769429-9782805 GCA_032361145.1 Enteromius fasciolatus
TATATATATATATATATATATATATATATATATATATAGAGAGAGAGAGAGAGAGAGAGAGAGAGAGAGAGAGAGAGTCATATACACTGAAAAAAAAGCTGTGAAAATGCTCCAGTAAAAACCTGTTAAAGGGTTAGCGGTAAATTTGCAAATTGAAATTTAATTTCAGATTTTGATTAAATTTGATGTTTTTAAAATAACTATGCTTCTTAGTTTTTCTTATCAGTTATGTTTATTAGGGTTGTATGTTACATCTAATGTTTTTAAATTAATGTTTCATATTTCAGTTTGATGAGTCTCACCATGATGGTGTTTAGTGTTTGTGCGAATCATATTTAAAAGCTTCTTGTGATGGGCTTTGGTTCATCTGGTGACTTTCTCATCACACCTGCTTTTAGGCGTTATTACTGTATTTCAAAGGTTCAAAACAGATTTCAGTACTTTAATAGGTTGGTATAACATTATATCAGTTCATGAACTTACGGTATTGAACTGTAAATTTAAGTTAAAACCTAAAATGTTGTTACCGTATTTTTTTTTACGGTAGAATTCCGGCAACCACTACTGCCAGTTTTTCACCATAAATTTGACAGAATATTTTTTACAGTGTATATAGATATTATATAGAATAATATACATAATACGTACATATCAGACATCATACGATAATGAAACCGCATCACATGGCCAGTGTTTCCAGCTGGAAAGTGACCTAGTAATGGCTCACTAATGTCTCTGTATCATAAACATCAATAAAACTACATGCATCACCTGAAGCCCACACACCTTTCACCGTTATATGATGTTCAGCAACTGGAAGCATCTCTGTCTTATTGTCATAGTCATGTAAAATTAGCTTATCCGGGGTTTTGTTTTTATTCCGCAGCCTCCAGCTGTGTGTCAGTGTGATGAGATGCTGCTGACACTCCATTCTGTTCACGCTTAAATAGTCCAGACTGACTTTGAAGAGAGAAACAGGCATGCCAGACGCCTACAGAAAAACCTCAGAAACCCGACACACTGCTTCATCATGCCAATAACACTGTGAAATACTTGCAATTCGGCATATTTTCAGATTTGAATCTGCCTGCGTCAAGCCAGATTAGAAATCATAATTCACACGCCCAGCTCAGCAGAGACAATCATACCTTTTCACTGATGCACAAACCAAAAATCTTCTTGGTAAGCAATGTTTAATCCAATGAATACACCTTAACGAATTGAATCATTAAGCAAAATCGATGTGAACTGAAGTGAATCATTCAGAATATGAATGAATCATATGAATTGTGAATTGATTCGCTGTCTACTAAAAGATTCAGTCTCATCGCAAAATTCAATCAGTCAATTCAAGCTGCAGCTTGTTAAAAGAACAGTAGTGCTTTCATAATCTTTTGCGTTTTAACCAGGGATAGATGTCAATAAATCAAAAAATGTATCGTAATGTTACTTTACCTCAGGAAAGCCATTAAAATGAACCCTAAAAAGGATCAATTTGTTAAATATATACATTCATTTCCAAATCAAAATTGAAAGTGAATGGTGAAATCTGTATCAATACTCAACCATTTTCCTCAGATTTACCAACTGCTAGCTGCACTAAATGTTCCTGGCCAGGGTGGAAACTTCTTGACAGTAGTGCCTTGTGTGTGTGTTGACTTTGCAGACTGGACTAATAGTGGCATGCTACCAAGGGTACGTGGATGTGGTGGTTGCTCTCTCCCAGTGTCCTCACGTGGATGTGAACTGGCAGGACAATGAAGGCAATACAGCCCTCACCACTGCTGCTCAGGCGGGTAAGAGCGATCAGACAGCCTCAATCACACATATTTATATTTAGATAATGGTCAAATTTAAGTACCTAGTGTTTCAATATTCAAAGTGAATGGATGAGTGTGAAAACTTCCAAATACTACTGGAAATGAACTGCTGAGTGCCCTAGAAATGTTGTTACATATTCAACAGCTGACTGCATTTCCATAATTCACCTGAACAATTGCAGGTCACATCACAATCACTAACTACCTACTCAACTACTTTCCCGGGCTTGACATTGAGAAGAGGAACTGCCACGGTTTCACCGCTCTGATGAAAGCTGCTATACAGGGTCGAGTGGAATGTGTCAGAGCCCTGATGATGGCAGGTACTCGAGCCTCAGATCACTGTGAGATAGACTGACAGGAAACACTTCAATATAGAGCAACTATTTAGCTACAAGAAAAGGATAAAATACATATAAAATACCACAGATTTCCAAACATTCAAAGGGATTGTTAACCCAAAGTGTAAAAAGTTGTCATTATTTATTCACACTGTTATTTTTTTCTGTGGGAGAAAATGCATCTCCTGCCATACAAATCTGCAGCTACACAACAATCTGTGCTAAGAGCAGCTTTTTTGCTTTTATCTCTTCTTTATTGCTTGTTACAATTTCTTTTTTCATATTTTATTCTTTAATTTTTATACAAATAATAATACTTATTATTAAAAAATATTATTACTAATCATATATTAAAATTATATTTTTTGATATTATGTATTCAGACAAAACATATTATTATTAATAAAATATTTTTGTAGTAAGTATTCTTATGGCACACATTATGCATAAAATATTTTATTAATAATAATATTTTTTGACATTTTATTTTTTTCTAAAGTAAGTTTTATTTTATGACCTGTAAAGATACATTTTATATATGAAATGTGTCAACCAAAATAATAATTTTAACAAAAGTTTATTATAATTTTTTCTTAAAATTGATTTTATATTCTATTACATGAAGCTCCATGGTTTGGTAAGGATTATTATTTATCCCCCAAAAATCTGTGAATAATAATATAAATGCTGTATGGCAAAAGTATACCATTTTTTGTGTTTGTTGTTATAAGGCAAGACCTTAAACTCTTTTGTTACTCAACCCTGTTGTAACTCAATTATAGTTACTGTAACAGTAGGACTTATTCAGAATAAAAGAGAATACTTAAAAAATAACTGCTGGCTAAACTTACCACTATTTTAAATGTTTCAGCATGACACAAATCCGGTCAGGTGACAGGTCAGAGCAGACTCTAAACTCTATTAGATTTAATATAGTAATTCTAACTCCAATCACATTTGCTTTCTTGCTCAGGAGCTGACATAAACGCCAGGGACAAAGGGAGGAAGTACACTGCGCTAGAGTGGGCCATCTTCACAAGCCGCTATGACACGGTGTTCGTCATGACGCGGTTGATGCTTCAGCCCTGTGCGGATCAGTTCAGCGACACCTATCGGGCCGAGTGGCCCCTTCTGCCCGCGCTCGTGGCCAAAGCTCAGGCGCCTAAAGGATGCATTCAGAAAATATCCGAGACACTACGTGACTTTTTCGACATCAGTAACGTGACCGAGGCTTCAGAAGACGGGGTTCTGGATCACATGGTGCGCATGACAACATCGCTGGGGAGCCCGTTCATCGCAACGGCGTGTCGAACAGTGTGTCCCGGCAGCCCGCCCTGCGTGGGAAAACGTCGCTACTCTGTACAGGAGATACTAAGAAAACGACGCATCGAACACCTGAAAAGTCTTGGCCCTGAGCGCCTCGAGAACTACAAACGGCTCTTCCACAACTCCCGCGTACTGCTGCTGCCCAAGTCGAAAGATCGCCGCGCGAGTCTGCAACCCCAGGCCCAATCAGACGACTCCTCTTCTTCCTCCCCAGCCATCCGCAGGACCAGTCTTCTACCCTTACACCTTCTGAGGAGGAGCAGCGTTAGGCCAGGTCTGGTGGTGCCCAAGCTGAGGATAACCAAGGCACCTACAGCAACCTACGTGCCGGAGAAAGTGCGACGGAAAAGCAGCTGTGTAGACGAACAGTTCCTCCAGATCCCGAAGTGGAGGTATAAAGAACTGAAAGAGGAGCGAAGGAAAGCAGAGGAGGCGGAAAGGAAAAGACTGGAAGCCATAACGAAGAGACAACTCACTACGGGCAAAATGAAATAAGCGTGTGGAAACATACCATTTTAATACTTGAAATGCAGTTTTAAAGTTATATTCAGATTTGTTTGACTATTTATTGTATTCTTTATTTTATTTTTATCAATGCTTCTAAACTCCTTTATCCTCTTTAAAACGAGTCAAGGATTTAAAGCGAACAACTCCTTGAATCCCTTTTCATGTGTTTTTAGCATCAGGAAAATAGATCAACTAATATGGGTACACTACTAAAACCAGATGCTACTTTATGTTTACGGTCTTAAAATAGGGTTCTTTATTTTTTATGTTGAATGCTAGTGTTGTTACAGATCAAACAGTAGCATTACGAATGTATTAACCAGACATATTTGTCAATACCTCATTTTTAAACTATTTTTCTAAACATTTTAGATGTTGATGGTATTTGGGTAGCAGGTCTGCATGTATTTGCACACATTTCAGAGACAAATGCTACAGACAATCACCAGCAGGTAATGAAAGATGGAAAAAGAGTTAATGATATCATGGATCAGCATCATATTTGATATTTTCTGTATGTGTATTTTAATAATTATTTATACTACTAAGGCACTCTAAATTAATTACTTTAAAGACCATGTTCTGAATCTATAAAAAACTAAACATTGACTTGTCTTTTACCAAACGGTATTTGCTACTGTACAGGGAGAATGGGGTAAGATGTGTCTTGCACACTAAATGATTGGCCTTACCGTGATGCAGAGGTGCATTTAAAAAAGGCTAAACATAGAATTATCTAAGTAAATAGTTCTACATGAATACAGATTTATACAGGTTTCCAAATATATATCATACACACTACTGTTCAAATTTCAGGGTGAGTGAGATTTGTTTTTAATAATTAATGCTTTTATGCAGCATTAAATTAATCACAACTGACTGAAGAATTTTAGAATGTTACATTGTTATTTATATATATATATATAAACACACTAAATTATTTAATAAAAGCAGACTTGTTGAGCATAAGGGAATTCTTTAAAAACATCACTTTGTAAAAAAAACAAACATAAATTATTTAGTTAAAGATTATCAATGAATTATTTAACCATTTCCCAAAATAATAGTTTTGTATTTGCATTAGTAAATATTTTCCTCCCTCATTTATTATTTTAATTTAATATTTAAATTATTTCCCAATGCTTTGAACTATACTCCTAACATTGTAAACACATAGGAGGCATCCTAAAATACTTTTTTTTTTTTTTAAATATATATATTTTTTATATATATACCGAGGCATCTTAAGTAAAAAGTGTCACAGCTTACCCTGCTCTCCCTTATAATTTCTTTCAAGAGCTGGAAACAGTTAATCCAAATCACCATATCACAACAAATCTCAGGTATGAATGCTTGTGTAGTGTAATGTGTAGTGTTATCTGTTTGAAATGTCTTCTCACTGACCGTCAAATCATCTCAACCCGCACCACTGTGCCTCAGTGTCCAACACTCAGACTACACAAAACACACTCCACACATCTGATAAAGATGCAAAGACCAGTGCAGACCTAATGTCAGGTCACCCTGTAACCAGAAAATAACACTGTGTTAACGCTGTAAACCAAAAGTAATGACCAGAAGAAGAATCTCATTGTAATTTTGAAATAAAAACTACTTTATAAATCCAAAGTGTGACTCCGTTTGTTGAACTTTGAGCAGGAGTAAAGGTGAAGCACACACCTCATTAAGCTATTGAGGTCACCGGCACGAGCTGACAGACGCCCAGGGATTTATCAGTTGTGCAATGTCAGCACTTGCCTCAGGACAACGCTGTATGAAGAACATTGAAGCCCCCTCTGCTGGAGAACCAAAGCACTGCCGTGGGATCTGCGTTTGTGCTGATAACCTATCGAAGATAAATACACCTAGAAGGCCCTGAATGTCAGATAGACCCCAGGGTATGGGTCACGCTGAACAGGCTTCAAAGCCAGTGCTCGATTTCTAGATACCATGCTGTGGAAAAGTACAACCTTGACCCGAAACATGACATTTCGTAAGGGTTTAGCTGCCACTCATGCTTTTGAGGTTCACCTTGTCCGAGTGGGAACAGCAGGTATGGCCAGCTGGTTTGCTAATAGCACGCATGCATAAGTCTTGCGTAAGGCTCCGCTTTGGGCCCAGAACATGCTGTGGGAAGAACCTGAAGATTGAAGCAGCTGCTGGCTGGCTCTTATCGACACCTGAGCCGAAGCACAAAGTGAACGGAGCGGGGTGGAGAACATGAGATAATGAAAGAGAGGAAGAGAACGAGGAAATCCTGAGTGGCGTTCGGTTTGGTGGCTCAGCGCCGCGCGGGCTGAGGAGAACAGGAAGCTGACGGGCTTTGCCACTCTCTAGTAGTTCATAGACCATGAAAAGTAGGCCATGAATACACATGAACTTTTCCTGCTGAGCTGAGTGCATATACTTACAAACATCATTAATAACATTTAATAGGACAAAACAGACATGTTTGTCTGCAATTGACATGCAATTGTTAACATTTATTTTTTCAGTGTACGCAATGCGAGTACTGAAATTCATTGTCTATTATAAAATAAATGGTCTATTATCTTAAATTCTTCCAAACACACACACACACACACACACATATCTATATATATATTTATAGTGCTGTCAAATATACCCAAAATAAGCATTACATAATATATTTGTGTGTACTGTGTTCTGTGTATATTAATTATGTATGTATATTTAAGAAAAGTTTATGTTAAGTTTATGTATTAAATATATTATATAATTTATATGAATATAAATATAAACATTAGGGCCGGGACTCGATTAAAAAGATTAATCTAATTAATTAATTAATTAAATTAATTAATCTAAATTAATCGCATTTTAATCGCATATAAATATTTGACCTAAGAACAGTGAGAAGTACGTTTTTTCATATGGATTTTTAGTATAGCACTGAATAATGACTGAATACATAAGCTTAAGCAACAAAATATTATTTTTGTTCAGCCAAGTCCAGCAGACCATTGTAATATTGACATTAAGTGTAGCAATAGGATATTTAGAAATATAGTAGCCTACATTTCAGAAATTCAGGAACCCTATATGTAGGTAGACCTTCTGGAAACTGTTTTTTAATTAAAACACAATACTTCAACAGGGCTCTCAAGTTTTAGCAAAAGTTTGGAGTGACATTTGATCTGCCACAAAATATTTGCACAGCAGCCCCTCTGGCCAACCCAATTATCTGAAGTTATTGCTAGCAGTGTAATTTTACTTATTGTTCATAAATGATCAGCACAAATATTAATTATAACAATTGGTAAATCTGATAAAAAGAGACAAATTAATCCAAATGAAATAAATAGCTTTATATATTTAAAAAAAAATACAAATGTATCAAAAATAAACAGATACATTTGGTGCCAAAAGAGTCAATCGAACAAACTGAGCTAACTTAATGTACATGCATACTGTACACAGAGTAAGATTGCAGAATCTGAAACTTTAGAAATAATTTAGTACCAATTTGGCAATATTTCCCAGCAGCAGCTTACACTGTCTTAGATCACAGGCAACTGATTTTGTCCAGGAATCATAAAATTAAGTAATACACATAAATAAATAATGAATGGATTACCTACCGCATTCATCATTATTGCTCTTTCTAATTCCACTCCGTGTGTGCGTGCGCGCACCCATCTTGCCTAGTAACGAATGTGCTGGCAAATCGTATGCTTCCGCCTCGTCTATTAATTGTATATACAAGTTATAATTATCTCTTACTTTTCAGCGTGAGAACTTGTGAACTGGCTGAAATGCGTGTGTCTCACGGTGAATGCGTGAGATTTGAGAGCCCTGCTTTAAGTGCATTCAAAACATTAGAAACGCTAGTTGGTGCTGCCGTATAATCAGTCCGCCGAAACTCATCCTGTGAGAAACGTTCCGCGGTGCAAAAATAAGTGCGATTAAAATGTGTTAAAAAATTATCGCGTTAATTTTGTGTAATTAATTAATCTAAATTAACGCGTTAAAGTCCCGGCCCTAATAAACATGTAAATATTTTCAAAATATATGCTGTTGTATGTGATGAATCTTTTGACAGCACCAACACACATACATTTATACATACACACTAGAGTGCGGATCGGGCAGCATTTTTCTGTCCAAGCCCGGCCCGTGTCCGAAAGGCATTAAGATAATTATGTCTGAGCCTGATCTAATTTTTTTCTGATACTAATGACACATGCACTTTGTTTTGTTTGGAAAGCCCGCTTTTATTAAGCAACTGTAAGAAGGCGTTCGGAAATGTCAACAGATGAGAGCATCAGCGCACACGGGGCAAAAAGCGCCGTTATAACACAGGCGCACATTCGCGTTAATGTGACCGAACCCGACCCGAACCCGAGCATCCTTTCTAAATATCTGTCTGAACCCGGCCCCCATCCTCTAATACACACAGAGCAATCATGGTAATTCTAACATGATTTAAGCAAACATTGAAATTCCCCTTTTTAATCTATATAAATGTCTGCAATTAATTCAATATAATAAAAATGTATGTGTAAAATTTAAAATAATACTATATATATATATATATATATATATAAAATGTGTCTGAATTTGTATATGTAAATGCATACATTCACTCACACACAAAATGGCACTGATGGCTAAAGTATTTACCCCTTATTTTTTAACAGTAATCTGCAAAAACGAATTATTTAGTCTGGGAAATGAATTCTCCACAAATGTATGAAACTAATTTAACTCCCTACTACAGTTTTGTAAATCATTTCAGCCCTACATGTTACTACTCGTTTGTGAAAGCACTGATATTATCAGCAGGCAATGCAATCTTATCACTGTTTTCAAGAGCAAAAAGGCATGTGTGGTTTTATATTAACTCTTTATTCAGATCACACACCTAGTACCTAATGCCTGATATACAACATTCACCAACTTCAAAAAAAAAAAAGAAAAGATTTGTACAATTTACATCTCTCTGGAACTATTTATGCAAGACAAAATTAAAACAAAATAAAACAGCTCCAAGCATCCCTCATGAAGTGGACCCACAGAATTAACATGTTTCTGATTAGTGATTTGCAGTGGAGCTTTCAATTTTAGTGTTGCAATGATCAACAGGTAAGAAACAGGAAAAGGAACGCGTGTCATGATACTGGTTGAAACACTTGGACACTTTCAGGCACAGACGGAAGGGGGAGGGGGGGCGTACGGAATGCTTGACGGCAAGAGATCCCTGGCAACCTGAGCAGGTGTTTGGGTTGGTGTGGTCCTGGCCCTGTGCGGGGGGCCGGGGTGGTCTAGAGTTGTGTAAGGCTCACTTCCGGGGCTGGTGGATGTGCTGGTTGATATGGTGGGCCGAGGGCAGCTTCTGGACCGCAGGCACAGGTTTCTGATGGGCCACCTGGGCAGCAGCAGGGGTGAAGTCTTTATCCCCCTGAGAAGGACAATAGAAAAACACCTAATTATAACGGTGGGATTGAAAATGCTCTGCGTGCACTATAACAGTACAAAACTGTTGTTGACCAGGGCAGCCTTTCTCAAAGCATTGTGAGTTGATCAAAGAGACCATTGGTGTCAATGATTCTACAATCTACTTAGGCTTATGCTTTTGGGAACGCTGGCCAGCACTGATGACTGCTGTCTGTGATCCAGACATTTATTGTACTGTAATTAACTAAAACTGACAGCAGACGGCCTGACGGCCACATGTTCACCAAAGAGTGTTTTTTAGAGGCAGAAGAGTGACATCCTCCTTGTTCTACGACTGCTTGTCTCTCAGTATTCATGTCTGTACCAGATGGGATTCCTTAACGAAAAGAAACTTGAAATATTTAATTTAAGAAAGCATCACAACTGAAAAACAACAAACAAAAACCCCCCAAAATAAATAATAAATAAATAAAATAAAGGTTGCGCTGCTGAATCATAGCTGGCTAAGACACTTTGGTAGACACACAGCTTTTAAAAAATTAGCGTTTTTTTACACCATCTTTGAGAAATTTTGAAACAAACTATATTACAAACTTTGGAAAATCGGCTTTGTAGGACTCCTTTAAGAGATGCTGAGAGCTCTTTGCCTTTGTTTCATGTCTATTAACATGATAGTAGAGCAGCACACAGATGCCCAGTGAGGATAAAAATCTGATTTCGAGAAAGCAGCAGCCACAGACGTTCACTTTAATCTCTATGAGAGAGAGTCTTTCGGAGCAAATATGTGACGCTTTTGTAGTAGATTATGGGGTGGACAGTCCAAGACAGTGTAACGAGCCAAGACTGAACACAAGCGTGGCATTTTCTGTCCGTTTACCAGTTTGCCAGAGGACAAAAAGAGCCTCAGATGTGAGTATGAGAGGAAATACTGCTGAAATTGTGCCACTTCAGCACTAGAAGCTGTTTAGATCACTTCAAAAGTAAAAGGAGTTCACAGTCTCAGTAAAAGTGCTCCATGTGCATCTAGGGTCACATGCGTAATCACAATGTTCTCCTCCAAATCTGACAGGTTTACATCGAGGTCTATATATATAATAAAAGCAAAATCTCCCTCATAATGCTGCATGCTCATCCTTGTATGCATGCACAGATGGATGCATTATGTCACAGCCTCCATCAAAACACAATAAATCCTGAGACGCAGCCAATCCCGTGGCGGCGGAGCGGATTAAGGTCAGCTCTGGCTGGAAATGAGCAGAGTGGACTCTGGGACGAGCTCTTCAACAAACCAAATACAGTCTCCAGTGCATTGGACTCTTGATATCACTTCAATAAGTGATGCAAGACTAAAACGGCTTTTAGCAGAACGAACTGGTTTCAGGAAGCCAAGCTTGGCCGATTTTAAACATGAGGAGGCTTTGGCTTCTTTTGATTTTTTAACACGTTTCACACCAGATGCAAATATTTGTTTGCAGGTAAATGTTTGAATATGAATAAGGTGCTCCTATGAAGCTATATTGTATAAACAAAGTATGGGTCCCAAGTAACTTACCCTTTCAAAATGTCTTCTTGCTAAAAGCAAAACTGACTGACTAATTTAAATATTTAAATATGTAAATAACAGAATAAAATAGAAATGTGTAATATCACACTTTTTTATTTGTGTTACATTAATCAATATTTATATTATAGTACCTTGTTTAAAGGGATAGTTCACCTAAAAATGTAAATTCTGTCATTGCTTACTCCGTCATGTCATTCCAAACCCATAACATCCATAAAACCTGTGTTTATCTTCAGAACACAAATTATTATATACATTATACATTTCGAGAGCTTTCTGACCCTGCATAGACAGCAAGGGAACTACCATGATCAAGGCACATAAACGTAGTAAGAAAGGACTTCGGTAAAATAGTCCATGTGACATCAGTAAATCAACTGTAATGTTATGAAGCTAAGAGAATAACAAAAATAACTTCATTTAACAATTTTCTCTCCACTGTGTCAATCTTTGATGCGTGTCTGAGACCGACGCGGAAGAGAAGCGTTCTCATAGCTACATAAAATTACAGTCGAATCTCTGACATGAGCTATTTTAATGATGTCCTTACTACCTTACTAGACCTTGAACATGGTACTTCCTTTGCCGTCTATCAGATTTCATCAAAAATATCTTAGGCCTCGTTTACACTAGTGCGTTGTTGTAAAATGAAGACGATCCTCATCTACACTGGCGTTTTCACTGTGTTTCAGAAACAAACTCTGTCCACACTACACAACTGAAAACATGTCTCACATGACTATTCATGCACGTAAATATATGAACAGTTATTGTTTATGAAGTCTTCAAGGATGCAGAATGTTTGCAGCCACGCCACGGTCTCGGTTCTGGTCCATTTACACTGAAACACAACCCCCGGAGTTTTTAGAAAGTAAAACAGGTTATGCAATGTTTTCAAAAGTCTTCCTTTTCAAGGGTCAAAAACGCTGGAGTAGTGCAACCGACCGCAGACGAAGCGGTTTATTTTAAAATTAAAACGCAGTGTTTTATCTGTGGTTTGAATATTATCAAAGTTCTTATGGGTTTAAAACCATCTCTTTAAAACAAACAACAACAAAAAATGGCTAATTATTCTGACTTAAAATAAATCATCGTGATCGGCATCCTGACACTGTGCTTCTCTCAAAGAGCTGACTGTTTTTATTTTTTCTACCCTGTCAGCCGACCAACTGGTGCATTTATACATCAGTGTACAAGGGAGCCTGATGAACATTCAGGTATCAGTCTTTGATTTGAACAGATCTTTCTGAAGCCAACAGAAAGTTAACCGGTAGAAAATGTTAGACTGACCTGGCCTTTGATTTAGATGTTATGTAATCAATGTGTACCTACCTTAGTGACAACTCCTGAGACCACAACAGGTAGCTTTGGTGGGCTGGAGATCGAGGGGGAAAAAAGAAAGCCACAGTTCAACACAAATCAACACATTCAAAAACAACAACAAGAAAATGGTTAAACAAGAATTCTCAATTCTCATGATTGTGCAACTGATTGTAAATAAGCATGTATGTTAATCAGTCACTGGGAATATGTGAAGGAGAACACAAACAACTCTGTATTCTGATAATGAATAACACCACTCATATTTTAGAGGGGGGGGAAATCCTTTCACGGATTTCAGCCAGATTTGGCTCAATAGTGCTGGCTTGTGGCCAGAGACACCTTTAAAATGAATTTATTCAGAAGGTGAAGGCCAAAGTTTGTTTGCTGGCAAGATGAGTGAAATGAGATGAGGAGGTTTCCGAACATATACATCCAATACACCCGAACTCACACGGCAGCTACTCACATATAGGGATGTGCAACTGTAATCGAGTACTCGGCCGTGACCGTGATGATCGATCATGAAAACAATGATTGTGGGGGAAAACGAAAAAACCCCAAACATGTTTGGTTATAGCAGCACTTTGGCCAGCACCCTGAGATCTTATTACTCAGCTTGCAACAGCATGTGGTTCAAAGTACACACATGAGAAGAGAGAGACGCTTGGTTCTGAAGTCATGTAGTGATGTCTGAGTTAGCTACAGTGCATACATATCTGATTAACCTTGCATATGATACATTGGGATATTAACATTTATTTACGTGCTGAATGCTCTGCAAACTATCACTGTTTAGTTTTATGCTCAAAATGGTCATTTAAGACGCTCCTATTGCTTTTAGAGGTTTCTTTTTCAAAAATACTGATCCTATAATAAATGCAGCATACTTAGTAGGGCTTCAAAAAAAACTTGCAGGCGATTAGGATTAGGAACCACTTAATAATGTAGATTAAAATATAGCACAAATCGCTAACACTTCAGAATAAGAGTCCAAAATAACACATTAGTTAAGCATTAATTAATGGTTAATTTGTTCACAATTAAGCATTAGTTGAGCAAAAACACACTAGTAATTAA
>JAUMHR010000086.1:9797338-9815596 GCA_032361145.1 Enteromius fasciolatus
TTTTTTCTGTTTGCATGCGTTATTTTAAAGATGCAGCCATTTGTTTCTGTTTGCATGCGTTATTTTTAAATTGCAGCACGTTGAGCTCTCTCGGCCACCGTAGGGGGTCTTCACATCATATCGTAATTTCGGGATGAAAACACGTGACATTCGAATAAACAATATCAAAATGATCAAATATTCTGGAGAACAATTCTGCATTTGTAGCATCAGACGTTGTCCATATTGCACATTTGTTTCTGTTTGCATGCGTTATTTTTAAATTGCAGCGCGTTGAGCTCTCTCGGCCACCGTAGGCCTTCACATCATATCGTAATTTCGGGATGAAAACACGTGACATTCAACTCTATCTAAATTATGTGTTTCTGTGGCAACAATTTCAACGCCAAAGCCCTTACGTGCTCCTAAATTCATAATTCTAACATGTGAACTCGGAGAATTCTGAGAGCTACTACTAGGACCAGTAACAGATGTACCACGTGACCGCCGTCAGGTTCATTTTGGAGCTACTTAAGCGCTTCTTTTGACTCCGACAACATGGAAAGCTGTTAGTAAAATGTCACACGTTGTCATCTCGCAATTACGGTAAATACGAGATGGCGTGAACGCAGCATAAGACTTTAGCCGTAACATTCTAACTTTGTTTCTGACTCTTCGAGTTATTCTAAATTAGAACGTGAAACGTTCATTGACTGGGTTTTAAACGGGGTTTAGAACGTTAAACGCAGCATGAAAATCCTGTGGTAAATTTTATGAAGGCTCAAATTCAAGTCTGGGAAACTCTAGCAGACATAACATAGGGAGTCTTATCAAACAATTATGTCTGGGGAAAAATATATTCCAGAACTCCCGACAGTGCTGGTGCTCATATCACTACAGCTGGTAGGCATATTGCATCATATTACATGATGCAAAGCTGCAATTAATAGAGAGAGAGAGAGAGAGAGAGAGAGATTATTCTAATAATCAGAACTGCTTAATGGTAACGTTTACTCTTTGAGGAAAGGGAATCATGTCAGTTTTACACAAGTACACAACTTAAGGGGCTTATTTGAGATCATTGTCCCTTATACCTAATATTAACCCATGTTATTGTGTGCAGGATTGTATAGATATCATATCAGAGGGGCCAGAGTTTGACTCTAGGCTATTCAAGTCAGTAACTGCGATGCAAACACAATTTCTCAGTAAGGTTTTATTAGTATCAGTAAAGTTTTGTTTTCAGTTTTCGATACAAAAGATGTATGAAACGAGATGTTTGCCCGATACTCTGTGCACCAGGCAGATGTTGAGCTGCAATGATGAGGTGAATCATGACCACTAGAGGGGAGACTAATGCTTAATAAATGACAGGAGTCTTCGTTTTGAAACAAGCCACACAGGCAAGCCCTATGGAATGGCACTTTTTATAGCAGCTTGTAAAATAATACAAACAGTCATAACTGCATACAAATTTATACGAATAAACAATATCAAAATGATCAAATATTCTGGAGAACAATTCTGCATTTGTAGCATCAGACGTTGTCCATATTGCTGTGTAAAGTATCCTATCATTAAAGGATATATTTGAGGGCCACAAAAAGCCTAGTGTGTTCTGGGTTTAAGAAAACGGTGTCATACAGTGAAAGGAAATGAAACGGTTATGGTCTGAGCCTGACAGAGGCAGTATTTGATCATTATATACTGTATCTATCACTCACAGGTTGAATAGTTACATAATGCAGAGATTGAGATATACTATAAGCGTTATGTAACCTTTAGCTTGCATGCTCTGATTATTATTGAGGACTTTAAAAGATTTAGTAACTTTGTGACAACCTGTCACGAAATGTCCTCATACTGTATAATTTCCCTCCCTCTGTAGAACATATTAAGCACATTTCCTCACAATTCTTATAACTATAATGTCTGGTTATTTCACCATTTTAAATAATTATTATTACTGTAGCCATTGTTTTTTAACACTATTTTTTTTAAACTATTGCTTTTGCTATTATTTAAAAAGTAAAAATAAGAAAATCATGGTTCATAGTAAAAACAGAATAAAATGAATAATTCATGAAACATATTTTCTATATAAATATAGGCTATTTGTATGTTTATTTATATATATATAATTGTTGCATTTGTTGAAGTGCATTTAATTTCGTTTAGTATTTTAGTATTTAGGCCTAGATTTTATGTTGAAAAAAAAATTTTACTTAGAAATTGCTAGTAAATTTCACAGATTATAAAGAAATGGCAGGACAAATTGAACATAACTAAAATATTTCTTTGTAAAACAAGAAATTTAACTTCTGAAAAATGTTACAATGTACTGCTATTTTACTGCAAAACAGTAAAACAGTGACTATTATGAAAATCATAATAAAATGTAAATTTTTTAATCATAAAAAATCTCAATTTCATGTTATTAGATTAGGATTGTTCTTGACATTACAGGAATGACAATTGTTGAGTATCATGATCCTTATTTCTCTGATAATTATGTTACAATACATTATAATAGTAGATGTTTTGGGGGGTGTCCTGAACTCCTCTTGATATTCTCTAGTACATTGGTCATTTGGTGAGAAATTACTGACTTAATCAGGTCTGGCACAAAAATGTAGCGTCTGACATTCACAGATGCCTATTAAACTAACAACCCTGTTCAGTCTATATAGACTCTAGAATGAATTCTGACGAAAATTCATTTTCCCTTCATGAATAATTTCATCTGCAGTGGGCTGATGATCCTTTTATTTAACTTTTGTCCACGCAGAAACTAATTCTGTGCCAAATCAGCATTTCGGACTCTAATTCACGGATGTGTCAACAGTATGGAAGAGAGATGGGCTTTGAGTTCTTGCAGTATTTGCCCTGGTGTAAAATGAATCACATTGTTCAATTGAAGACCTATTTTCATGCCACATTAGATTATAATCCCACAGCGTGAGGCGGCGCACGCTGAAAATGAAACTTTGGTACATATTGAACACTTAATCATCGTATGGGTTCAAAGGAAATAGAGCCATTCTGCACACCCTCTGAATTTAATTTTACAACTTCACAGAGCCGAGGGGATGAGACAGCGAGAGTCTGACACCGAGTCTTGCATTCAAATATTTCAACCTGTGAGTCAGAAACATTTACACATTACAATAACGGAGTCAACAGTTCAGATATATATATATATATATATATATATATATCACACTGATATCAAATAATATTAATCCAATTATTGGCATGATAATGTTTGTAAGTCTCAAATCTAACAATGGACTCAGATGAGGAGACTTCTGTATGTTGTCAGTAATGGTTGTGATAAACTCCAAACCTTTGAGTCAACAGTTCCTAAACCATTTTGAAGAACATTTAAAAAAGAACCTTTTTTTCCAGTATAAAGAACTTTTTCTGCTTTTGAAAGATTCTGTGGATGTTCAAGGTTCCGCACAGAACTATGCAGATAAAGAATGTTTATTTAATAATTTTACATATTGCACAGTACTTAAAGAAGCTTTTACTTAAAGTTGCAAATAAAGAACCTTTATTTTTAAGAATCTATTACCTACAAGGTTTTTTCTGCCATTATATTGTTCAAAGGTGAGATTTTAAAAGAATGAATACATGTATTCATCAAAGACGCATTAGATTAATTAAAAGTAACAGCAAGAACAAAAAAAATCCTGTTTCAAATATATGCTATTCTTTTGAAATTTCTATTAATCAAAGATTTCTGAAAAAGAAATGAGCAGGGTTTCCACAAAAATATTAAGCAGCACAGCCATTTTCAAAAATAACAATAGTTAATGTTTATTAATAAACTGATTTCTGTAGGATCGTGCGAGAATGAAGATATGGCGGCTGAAAATTCAGCTTTGCCATCACAGGAATAAATTACATTTTAAAAATATATAGAAACAAATCTGTTTTGCATTAAAATAATATTTCACAGTATTACTGTATTTCTAATCAACCCTAAACAGCATTAGCCATTAAAACCATCAAAGATCTTATCTATACACTTCAGTTCTTACGTTTGGTTAAGTTTGCCCAACTCATGTGCTCTTGCTTGTAAGGAATCGTTTTATTATAGATCGCTGAGGCAGATTTCCAGATGTATGTCAGGAAAAAAAATAGATTTCTTAAAAAATAGATTTCAACAAGGACACTTACTAGTGTACAAATGTCTCCAATAAGACCCTCAGCGGACAGGCTGATGTTATCACGACCGCTCGAGGGCAACTTTTACTCCAGATACTATATCTAGCTGATGCAATATTACAGAGTGAAGAAAACTAGAAAAATATGTGGCTTTCCCTTGACTTTTACTTCGGAATCCGTTTTAAAATTCCCTTGCATTGCCTTGACCATCAGGACCCTCATTCTTGTGCCACAGACCAAAACACACATCTCATTTTTGTCTCTCCAGCTCTCTTCTGTGCTGGATGGAGGAACTCTGTCCCTGAAAGAAGAGAAATAATGGCAATACTCATACTGACAGGAAATGAGCAGGTAGAGTCTGTCTCAAAGGGCTAAATTTAAGGTGCCTGTTACTTAATCCCCATAATGCCTCGCCAGGCATGATCCGCCACATCCTCCTTCTCTAAGAGGAGAATCCATCCTGTGCGCTTATTTATTTCCTCTCCCGCTAAAGGTAATAACAGTTACAGGCCCTCTCTTCACGTCTGTGTGCCCATGTGCGAATTGTTGGGTATCCTAAATCGGCGCAAGAGACCCCTGTTGTACATCATGCAAAGCCTGCTGGGGATGTAATGCTCTGAAACTGTGCTCTCTGCTGAGCTATGGATTATGGGAAGGATTCAAAGCCAGCATCTTTTGCTTGTGTTTTCCTGTTTCCTAGGGAACGCTCCGTAGTCTCTTTCATCGCAGTGATGGAACATTCAGATGGCTGCGGATCTGACAATACCGCACCCGGCTGGAAGGGGTGGAGGAGCGGATCAATAAAAGGAATTGTGGGTATACGGCCAAAAGTGCTTTGTAGTCCTACCTGGTGAGACTCCAAATGTTTTAAAGACATATACAATGCTATTATGAATATAGAAAACACATAATACCATTAATGTAATACAAAAAAAGTTACCTGTAACAGAATTACATTATTTAATTACAAAATAAACATAACTGTAATCTGTTACAGTTACTGAGAAATGCACTGAATGCTAGTGGCACTAGTGTTTATAGGACACCTGTTTATTTAATAGAGATAAAATTGAAATCGAGCTAAAATCCTGCGACATCGCATAGAGCACCTTTAATATTAGAGACCATAGTTATGTTCTCAGAATTTAAATAAACCACAGTTTACAGAGCTTTTGTGTTTTATGTTCAGATGGTTGCAACATGTTGTAATAACACTTCTGCTTTTTTTAAAGTTTAACTATAGGCTTGTTCTTATTCTTTTTTACTTAGGTTGTAATATGCGATTGTCATTTCTTTACTGAAGTGAATTACTGTTCTGTTTGTGTACAAAATGCACTAAGAGGTGAACTGACCAACGGATTTATGGCCATTGTGTAGCGAAACTTACCAGTGTACCAGTGTGACTGGAGAATAAAAACAGAATTGTTCAGTAAGTGATTTTGTGGCATATCTACTGGACATAAGAAAACGGCTCCAAATCGCAAAGAGTAATTTATTGCCCTGACATCAGAACATCATCCAAATCCAGCGTGATTCTTTTAGTAGCTTGGTAACAACACAACTGGGACCAGGTCAACATTTCAAGTTTCATTTTCTCTTTTCTCTGTTGGAATCAGAACATGAAGGTAAACAGAATTGTTTTCTTTTTTTTTTTGTACAAGTCTTTTCTGGTTTGTTGCTTTCAGTGACACTGACATCAGCACATAAAAATTATATAGATCTATATTTATATTCATATTTATATATTTATCATTCTCTATTAACATCTCAGTGTAGCAGTTCATCATCTCTGGTCAAGTCAAACAGAAGAAGCCACCAGTCAGAAACAAAGCCTCTCATAGCAAACACTGATCGACATACAGCACACACTCAACTAACATTGAGAGACAGGTTTTTTTTGTACATCTTTGGAGGGAATTAAGCTCGCAAAGTTACGTTTTGCCCTCCTGGTAGTATTCCAGTGTTTTCTAGATGTCGCTTAATTCCAGTAAAACACTTATGAACAAGAAACGCAGGTACAAATCGAAGAAGTAACTAACTGAAAAACCTAAAAATGTCTCCAGTGCTGATTGAAGAGATTTGAAAATTTTGGCACAGTCACTTAGCACGGAAAACTCAAGATCGAGGTCTAAAACAGACAGTTTTCCTGCAAATATGGATGATAAATAGCCGCATTTATTTTTATTCCACACTGAGTCATCAAGAAAGAAAAAAAGTGAAATTGAAAAAAGAATCTATGTCAAAAATCTACATCTATTTTTGTAGGCAGTGAGAAAGCACTTCATCGACGAGGAGAGGAGAGTGGAATGATGCTCCGGTCTTCATCTGCTTTTGTTTTAGTTGCCACAGACATATTCACGTTTTCAGAATGAACGATACTGGCATTTACGTTCCTTGTTCTTCACATGTAATTTTGGGGAAGGGACACTGAAGGTTAACACATCTTTCAGAGGATTCTTTTTTTTTGTTTTTTTGTCTTTTTCTTGTACTGTAAAACAAATACCCAAAGCCATGGGAAGAACCGAGTGGTCTGTGTAATTTACACAATGCACTTGCATCTCTTTAATGTACACCAAATACTTTACATCGAATTAAAAAAGATCAAATAAAAATAGTGTGGAAAAACGTAAAAAGAAAAAGCTTTTGATCCACAGTGACGCCAAATAAATGAAAAAAAAAGTTTCCAAAATGGTGAAAAGCTGTTCCCGTAGCTTGTTTTACAAACTTAATTTTCTTGTTCTTACATACTTCGCCTTCCTCTGCTATATTTTTCCTCTACACTTTTCAAATACCTTTTAATACAAACCCACTTTCTACTCCAAAGGTTAAGCTTTCGCTTCTCTTTAAAGTATGTGCTCTCTCTCATCTCATGCATTCTTTCTCTCTCTGTCAAGGCCTTCTTTTCTCTCTCTCTCGCTTTTTTTTTTTTTTTTCCTCTCGCTCAACTCTGCTCTTATTCGCCATGGAACCAGCTAACAAAACTCGCTGAAAAATGTTTTGTGATATGCATGCACATGCAGTTTCCCGGCCTCTACGTGCTGGAAGTCCTAAACCCAAGAGTCGGGGGATGCTGGGTAGTGACTTGTTTCGTAATTGAGTTCGCTATAGGGCCGGGCGGCAGAGTAGAAGTCCACGTAATTCCCGGTGGACTTGAGTCCCAGGTGCATATTCAGATCAGTGGCGGGAGGGGGGCGATGGACCTGATCCTCAAAAAATGGCTCCTCAAAGTTCCTAGTGGAGTTTTGATAGATGGGGTACACTTCGTAGTCCTTGTGCGGCGGCTCCTGTGGTGCGGGCGGCACAGGGACCTGAGGTGAAGGAAGGATTTGTGAGTGAAGTTAATCAAAGCAACGGTCCAGATTCTCGCATCTCAAATTTAGGAGGAAGAGGCAGCTGTTGTGCTTCCAAATACAGTGATTTTTGCAGCTGATGTGCTTTCATATTGCACAAAACTCAACAATAAAGATGGTCCAGTACATGTTTTGAAAATGTACATACATTATGCCTTGCAAACACAGACAGTTTTCAGTGAAAAATTCTCCTCGTCAACTTTTTAAGCTCAGCTAGGTGAAATTATGTGTTTTTTTTCACTGTGTTTTAATAGTTTTGTTAACATCAGCTAAAATTGGTTGAAATTTACAGTAATGTCTGGCCATGTATGTACTAAGTTATGATTTGCAATAATAGACAATACCTGAACTACTATTTTGTGATCTGGCAAACCTCACTGTTGATTTGTTTAACCTTTAAGCCTGCAACAGTTGGTTACTTCATCCTAAAATTGCAAGAATCATTTGTGATGTCCTGGTAGCATCTGTAAAAATATGCTGAAAATTGCAAACCAATCAATAACGTTTGGTCCTGTATGTATTTACGAATTTACTGCTGTCTGGAGTTTTTAAAATACTCCAGCTGTTATAGTAAAATGTCAAAAGGTCTGTGTGAAATCAAAACTGACTACATTTACTTTGTTAGCACACGTTAATATTTTTGTGGTGAACATTTAATCTGTGCACGTCAATCCACTAAAAAACTTTTTTGCCTTTTTGTAATCAGTTTGACGGCTTAGACACGAGCATGACATCCTTAACCACGCCCCTCCAACTGTCACTGTTTATTTCTGAATGAAACGCCTACTTCACTACCTCCAATCAACTTGCAGTAGAAAAACAAGCAACGCCCTTTCTGTTTCTCATTCAGTATTCCAAGTATGGAAGTAAAATCGGTTGCAAACTTCCTGGTTTACGCTGACTTTAAAGGAGTCATGAAATGGAGAATCAAAATATTGCAAGTTTGAAAATTCAAAACCAACTCATGAATTATTCTATAGCCTTCTGAACGCCCAAGAGTTGAATTTGGGAAACTCAGCATTTCTCCTTAAGATGTTCTTTAATATGCATAACCATCACCATAAGTAATCTGAGCTGTAAGACCGAGTCAAACTCAGATGTTGTTTTGTGAGTGGATGTAAAGAAAATGACTTCCCTTGCATAGCCTCCTAAAGATCTGAGCATTAGAAATGCATGACTTCCGTTGATTTTTAATGATGTGCCTGAGAGACTGAGAGATAAAGTTTTCATTTGTTCTTCACATTTCACAGCGGACTGTTTTATGTATTATTCTAAACATGCCGCTGGTGTTGTTCTGAATTCTGACCCCCCGCTAGATCATTTTTTATTATAGATATGGTGCAGTGACTTTAGCCAATCGCAGCAGTGGGCATTTACATCCGTTTCTGCGAGAGGTAACGCCCCTTGAAATTGACTGAAAATTGTACAAATACTGGACTTTTTGGTGCAAAAAACTTTATAAACCATCCTTGACAAACATAACGCAAAAATCTGAAACTGCACTTCATGACCCATTTAATAATTCATGAAATCAAAACCTTTTGTAGAAGCGAGCCAGGTGAGTTTAGAACAACAAATGTTTCGTTTTTGAGTGATCTAACACTTTAAATTCACATTATTCTGCTTACGATAACAGAGAGATTTGAAGCAGAAAATGAGATGTTACTAATTGAAAAGGATTCAGAGCTGAATGCTCTCCAGCTACAGCAAGGAAAGATCCATGTGGAAGCCAGGCTTATCAGTACCCGGCCTCCTCGCAGCTGCTCGTCTGGGAAAGCATTTCTGTCGACTGACTCAACATACGGTGTGGTTCGGAAGTGTGCCAGGGACATCTGGCAAACTTTATCCATATGAAATCTGAAAATTTACCATGATGAACCTTGTCAAGTAGAAGTAATATATCTTCTATATGGCCAAAGAGCCTAGCACTTGGAAGCACATAGTTGCGATTCATTAGCGTACCATGATGCCTCACAGAGTCAAATAAACAACATCTGACGGGTCTACTCAAGAACGGATAGATCTTCAGCCTTTTGTTTGCCAACACGATTCTGGATTGGTAGATAGACAGCTGCCTTGTGTTGAAAACACTCGCTAATGACTTATCCCAACATAGCTGCAAAACAGTTGTAGGAAACGTAAATGCTGTCTGATTTCAACAATTGGAGACATATTTCTCATGCAGCCTTGAAACCGCAGTCCCTGTTTGACCCTGGTTAGTTGAGTCATCTCAGGCTGATTCATTGCTCACCTGGTTGTGTTTGATCTCGTCATTTGAAGTCTCGTACGAATTGCGGAACAATGTGGATGTTCCACAGGAGGTTTGAACTGCGGGATGAAAGCAAGAGTGTCAATGTGCAGGGATGTTTTTTCAAATAAATCAAGCATTAAACAACTATGAAAAATTCTGGAAATTGTACTTATTGAGAGCGAGACAAATCCATCGCTTTATAAGAGACTCTGGCAGGGCTGTAGCAAGGAACTCTAGGCTCTATTTCAACCAAGTGTGAGTCGGGGATAAAGCTTGATGGACCGTAAACACACTTCATCCTAATAACACTTAAATGTGGCTGGCCAACAGGTTTTTGTTTTCTTACATACTGAAATACAACATTTTAGTATCAAACTAATTTAGATTTGTGTAGTATGACACATTTTGATACACAATACATTGATTTAATAATGGATCTTAAATCAATCCTGCAGTGTAAAGTTTCACATAAAGTTTTGGAGAATAAAATGTCAAAATTTGGTTGAAATAACATTACATTGTAATTAAGTGTAACACAGTATTTATATTTAAAAAAATCAAACAACATGCTTAATCTGACTTGTACATATTAAATGTATAAAAGAATATGGGAGCATATGAAATTTTGTTGTGTTTTAAATAAAAACACAATAAAAAAGTAAAACAATTATTACTGACAAATTATTATAATTATTACTGGAAAAAAATATATAATTACAACTAATTAGTATTTGGGGTGAAAGTAATTAGTCTTTCAATATGTCATAAATTATTTTGTAAATATGCCCAACAAAATTGTTATAATGAAAGACATTTTAGTGGGTGTTTTCTGTAAATCAGGGAAAATATATTTTGCTCAGAAAAATAAAATTTCAATTAAATTAAAAAGAAAACTATATATATATATATATATTTATTTTTATTTATTTATTTATTTATTTTTTTTGACTAAACTAAATTTAAAGCAGTATTATGTCTTTATGCTTAAACCCTTTTTCGTCTTTAACCCACGTACAAAATATTATTTATATTAATACATATATTCTAATTCATGGATATGAAGTCAATGTGTTCTTTATGTTACCTTATTTTTACTTTAAAGCAGAATTAATGTAATTATTTAAACTGAAATTCTCTTGTGTGAAACTTTACATTCAGCACTAGCAGTTGCTAAAAAATAATTTACCATGAATGTTTTTTTGAACGGTAGAGTTTAGACTTCGTTATTTATTTGTCCATTCAATGTGATTTTCTCTAAAAAAAAGCTTAGAAAACAGCTCTGCAAGTGGACATCTAGTTTACTTGCTGTTAAGTGTTTCAAATAAAACTCTGATCTTCCTCGTCCTGCTGAAGTTAGACCTACCTGCCATTGTGTCTTTTCTGGAAGTGTGCTCTCCTTTGTTTCCATGGTAACTGGCGTTGGTTCCAGTGGAGTCGTAGTCGCTCTTCCTGTCCTTGAGGCTGATCATCTCTCTGGGTGAGGCGGGGGCGCTGGCTGCAATTCAAATCATCACACAAACCTTCTTACTGAGCATCTGGAGACACACTGGCCTGATTTCACACTTTGTAGCTTTTTCTCTTTTTTATTTAGATATCGATCCGTCTGTCCATCTTTATATCAGTTTAACCAACTTTGACTTTTTAGTGCTTTGCTCTTCTTCCAATTTCTGTTTATTCTGTCTAAATTTCTCTCTCCCTTTCTTACTGTCTTTGTTCATCATTTCCTGCCTGTACGAGGCTGGACATGCAGAGATGTGCATCATTATTCATCATTAGTGCTGTTTAGCAATGACAGAATGAAGGATGTTTCCAACAGGTCCTGTAACGGCCAGCTCCACCAAGTCATAAAAAAAGAAAACAAGAAATCGCACAAAGAATACCATATTTGTCCTTGAAGTGCCATCTTTTGGGGAAGTCGTGACAAAAAAAGTTACCATGTGACAAACACCAAACACAAAGGAATTAGACAGGAGGAAGATACCACAAGGAACGAGGGGTTATGGGTGGTTTCTATGGTCAGTGCTGGGTAGTAACTACTTTAACATTTATAGCATGTATTTTGATAGGAAAGGATGCTGAACACGAACAAACTGAAATATGCATGCCAAAATTTTGGACTCAGTGTACAATGACCTTAAACTGTTTCTCAGACTCGTTCTTTCATCACAGCCGTGAGCGAAGATGACATATTACAACACTACAGAGACCGAGCCATGTCCTGAGCGTCACTTAGAATACAGATTAACATGGCTGTCTGTCTGAACCAAAGAAATAAAGCAAAATATCTGACTAATACTGAATCGCAGAGCATTATATATTTTCCTATTGCATCATATTACATTGAATCGAACTGAAATCCGATCGCACTGCATCGTAATATTTGTGAATCATATCGCATCGGTATAGTTGCTTCATATGTATCTTTAACGTATCATATCATTGTAATTTGTAATCGGTAACAGATTACAAATTTGTAAGTAATCTACTCAGCACTGACTGTGGCGCTGCTAAGCGGTGTTCCCTAGCTGCTATACGCTGTAGAGCCACGGTCTTTCAGATATCAGCTCCAACCCTCTTCAAACACACTACAACCAGATAATCAATGTCTAAGGGTCAAATGGAGCAAAATTTACAGATTTATGAAGGGTCCATTTAAGTTCTTTTGAAATGCTTCTTTTAACACCAATATATTCATTTGACTGTGATATTGATATACCTTTGTGCAAACGGACAAATTCCTTATTTTCAGAAATGGCTTACACTGGGTCACACTAGACTTGAGCATGCGGTTGTGATATGATGCTCTGCAGAAAGTTCTTTAAAACTTTAATTCAACACATAACCAATAATAATAAACCTAAAATGTAAAAAAACATACAATCGACTTTTAAGTTTATGCTCTTTTAATTCAGATAGAAGGTCATACTGTGATGTATCAGTTTGATGTTGGTCACATAAACCCTGCGTTTTGTCCTAGCCACTTCACACAGCTGTATGAAGGTCACAGAGATCAGGAGAGAGTCTTCCCTCAGTGCCTAAAAATCCCTTCCAGCCTCAACGCTCTAACCGGATCAGCGCCACTCCCCCTCCGGCCCTCCTACAGCCCGGTCTGATCGAGCCTGGATCCCTGGATAGTGGGCAGCGGCACTATCTCCAAAGCACACAGCTACCCGAGGGCTCACGGGCACGGAAGACCTCTTTGGCCAGCATAGAAGGATTTAGACACACCCACGCTCTCTGACACACACACCTATGACTGATTAGCCCTGACCACAAAACATATACACACACTCCAATAAAACACATAATAGCTTTGAGCACCACTCTACCCACAATGGCCAAGAGAAACATTAGCATGCTAATTATTTCAAATCCATAATCAGATTATAACCGCAAGTGCTTTACCCTCCTCTAAACTTCCTCGTTTTGACTCCTAATCTAATCATTGCTCCTCAACAATGCATCATTTTGCAAAAATATGCACATAAATGATTATCGGTCTTAAATAACGTGGAGCTCTGGCGGATACGGAGTCAACAAGCGCTGAGACTCTCAAAGGCTCCTGTTTCCATGAAATTCACGAATATAAATTCTCAGAAAAACACAAAGTAGCTTCGCAGAAAATCACTACTGATGCATTTAACTCTGTGTACGGTGCTTTCTGATTTGATTTTCTTCAGGTATGGCTGCAACTCTACCGAAGAGTTGATGACCTTAATGGTAGAAAATGAAAACAATATTTTTCGAAGGACATGTAGGAAAAATTGATGTTTTGTAGAGATGTGCTACACGGCAGATCTTTGTGATTTAGCCGGATTTGGCGAAAGGGCTTTTGTGTCTAAGCTCCAATGGTATCAGGAGAGGAACACTCGACTATAGCATCTCCTTGCCTACAGCACTGAAAAACTCAATTCTGTCCTGATAAACAAGCTAATACACACAACAACCATTGTTGTCAATAAATTAATTGTGAATGAAAGTCAATTCTTGAGAAATCTGATGACATTAACCATTTGTTGAAATGAAATGTCCGTGAGCTGTGTTATATAGGTTATAAAAGGAAATTAGCAATCTGCAAGTCTATAAAAACTCAAGTGGACAACATTTAGTTTTCTCTCAATAATGTGACAATACAAAGCTCTTTCAGTCATCACCATAGTTTACAAGTACTGATCGATGACATATCTATCATTAAGACTTTAAACCATTGCTTTGGCTCAAATACAAAAAAACTCATTTAGTCTGAATCAGGAGAAATATGCACAGATCTTGCAAAAGCAGATCCAAACTGTTCTAATCAAATATATCCGTGACTTTAATGTGAGAGGACAACAGGGAATTAACTTTTTACACTTTTTCACAAAAAAAAAAAAAAATAATGGTGTGGCATTTTTACTACAAGTGATGGTTTATAGTTAAAATGGCTTGATGGACTTGATGGATGAAGCTTTTTGTTTCACAAGATGTTAACTGATGGACTGGAGTCATGTGGATTACTTGTAGATCTCTGTGATGTTTTTAGCAACTGATTCCGACGGCACCCATTCACCACACAGGATCCATTAGTGAGCAAGTGATGTAATGCTGAATTTCTCGAAATCTCACCCCGATAAAGAAACAAACTACATCTTGCATGAATTTAATTGTACTATATTAAAATGAACAAAGAGCTCCGAGTTGCTGGCCTAAATGTGTCTCAGCAATAGTTGGCAACTCTACATCACGGCTGTTGTGTTCTTAGGGTCTGGCATCCCATAAAAGTATATCTGATGGCCTTGTCTGGTGGCATTAGAAGCATTACCTTCGTGCTTCATGATTAAATTACAAAAGTGAGCAAAAACGTGTCAACGTTCATGCCAAAATCATTAACGTGGATGTACTGACCAGGCAGAGCTCCAACTTAACAGAGCAACTGCCTGAGAAACATTGATCTCTGTGTAATTTTAATGCGAGGTCTGCTGATATTAATATAAATGAGCAAAAAGATCAGCGAAGCTCTGTCATTTTAAAATGAAAAGATTTTGCACTGCTTTTTGTAGTTGAATTTGTCTACTCTATTATTCTACATAAATATATTCACACATGCACCAAGCACAATACCATAATCTACTCCGCAAACTGTGTGATGAATGCTTTCATGATGCAAATTCAAAGATGAGCGCTTCCAGTGTATGCGCTGATTATAATGGGAGTGATTCACTTTTGATGTGTCACGACGCTCTGCTGGTGTCTGCTCTAACGTTACATTTACGGTTGCCAAGTAACGTTGCAAAATATAGAATTAGACTGTGTGCAGGTGCTGCAGGTTGTATCAGCTAATGTTACAACGGTGCCAAATGTGGCTCATCCAATCATATTCATAATCTATTATGGTTTTTTATTTTATTTTTTATGCAAGTGTTACATTATAAGTGAAGCTGTTTTTGCACTTCAAACAGATGTATGCATTTTAAATGAAAGGTACCTTTAATTTGTAAAATATTTAATCTAGCAAATCCTTAAAAACCCGAAAAATATTCATAATAATAAATAAGTTGATTTAAAATTAAAATAAATCTTGTTTTGTGGCCCCTGAGATTGATTTTTCTTTTAAGCTCTTAGTAGCTCTTACTAATGCCATATTAATCAAGTTGAAAATATGGCAAAAAAAAAATCATTTTTATTACTAAATTTAAAAAAAATATTAAATACTAAATTTCTTATCTTAAATTTCATACTCCAGTGTTGCACAACTTTTTGCTACTTCAGTTTGAAATCAAAAATGCATTAAACCCTTGTGCTGTGCTGATTTGTGAAAAAAAAAGCGGTTTCAGAAAAGTTGGTAATAATGAGTATACAAGTTAATATCTTTCCAAATAGTGAATTCATGTCTCTAATGCTACAACAAAATGGCAAGGTCATGGTATTAGAAATAATTGCTTTGTGAAGTGAAATAATTACATCGTATTGCCAACTTTGCTGTATTATTTTGGCTTTGAGCTATCAAGTATCTTAGGAAATGTTAATTGAGTAGCACAGGCGAGCCCCTGCTGTCACATTCTGATGCTCTGAGCCAAAGAGCGCAGCTACTCTCCGGTACGCCTACAACACCTTAGACACATCGCTGTCTCTCTTTCCTCTACCTTCCTTCTCTCCATCTAACTCTGTGTGCTTTGATCTCTGGCAAAAATCTACCGTTCACCGTTTTCATGACACACACTGGAGCTCAGACCATAGAGGAAAAGCCTGCAGACAACAGAACAGCATGAAACCAGCTGCAAGCCAGAGGATGACTGGAGACATCAGAGATTCAACTGAGAAAAACAAGCAGACAATAAATCAATTTATTCTAAAAAGCTGCAGAGAGCACGTTGAATCATGTGAGCACTGCTCTGCGCCATATTCCTACACCGCTAGTCAACTGAATCTAGTGCCACAGCAAAATACACGACAATTTACTGAGACGTGAGCTTGCGGCCTGAATTAAATGCAAAGATAACGCACCTTCCTGTCTGTGTGTAAAAACAATGTGTTTAATTTAATCCGATTAATGAACGAAATTACACTTATAACCCAAATCTTTTAATTAATCACCCTGACAAAATCAGCCTAATGAATCCTTCTGAATCCATGAATTAACAGCTGATTTACTTAACCCCCAAATTTTATTTTCAGTCACGTTAAAATTAAACCAAACACTATTTTAAATAGTTAAGGTTTGCCACAATCAATATTGTTACTGACTGGATCTGTTTTTTTGGGAATGTTTTTATTTTTATTATATTATAAAATATGGAATACAGTAAAAAATAAAATAGAAAAATAAAATTTTATTTTATATTATTTTATGTTGCTTTAGTTGCTTTAAAAAATATGATTCCCAACGCACATAAACTTCCCAGATTACGGAGTGTCCTGTAGGTTACAGTGTTTACTTCCTTTCTATTTATGTATTTCTAAATATTTTTTTATTTGTGAAAAATACCGTAATAGAATTACAGAATCAAGAAGTTGTCACCTAAAGTATGTTTATTGTACACATTAGTTTTAAAACCTCATCTTTAAATGATGTCAGAACTCTTAAAAATGAAATAAATAAAAATGTAAATTATATTACTGTCCATATTTATATCTATAACTACAGTTTATATATATATATATATATATATATATATATATATATATATATATATTAAAATCAGGGTGGACAATATATATATATATATATATATATGCTTTATATTGATCTAAAAACACATTCGCACACCCGCATACACACAAAACTGCAAGATAACACTGATTACATAGTCATCATAGATAAGACCAGAATTGGCCAGGGAATGAATTTAATTAAAAAAAATTATATAAGACCTTAAATTTTGCATTAAGGAAGAAAGAACTTCATTTCATCACTCTGTTCACCTTCCAGCCATTTTAAGACCCATTAGCTCTAACACTTCTCCACCACCAACGGTCCTCTCAAACACTGAATCTGGCAAAAGTACTTTTCTGCTTCAGCGAGATGCTAAGTCCACCGGAAAAAGGTATTAGAGCCACAACCAGCCGGCCATGAATCCACTAACCCCAAAAGTAGTGTGGATCATTAACCCTGAGTCCCAGGACGCACTGAGAAATCCCCATCAGTTTAATAGGATTCAATCAGGGTTAAAGAGAGAACCAACCTACTGTTTGTAATTGTTTTAAATCCGGACTGAAGAGCTTGGACTTCAGGACCATGGACAGCGACTTCCTATTTCAGCACTTCAGAAACGTGTACATTTACATTGTTGAGAAAAATTTATATGTATATCTCACCTGATCGGTTATTGGGGGATGTCCGGACTGGAGATACTGAAGGAGTGCGTGAAGATGAGTACGGTCTCTGCCTGTCTCTTTCTATTGTTGAGGCAGAGCCAACAAAGTGATACTGCGAGTAGCCATCCTAGAAAAATAAAGAAAGAGACAGAGAAAAGTTTACAATAATGCAGACACAACATCTAACATCCAGTATCTATGTACGCTACATTAGCCCACTGTTATTCTGTCAGTTTAGTTTAGGGCCTCCCAGTGTGGAGTCATTACAAAAATCAATGGGCGGATGGAAGGGCAGAAATCAATGGACGAATGATCTGGAGTCAGTGGCTGTGGAGAAAGCCCGTTTGATGTGTGACGGACGCAACCTGAAAGGCTGATGGAGGAGATAAACTGAAGCCATTGGTCACTGGCTCTATGACACGTGACATCACTGTGAGCATGTATCAGTCAGTCTGCCAAGTGTGCTGGGAGCATACAGTCATGTACACAACTACACACACAACTGAGGATCACAAACTAGACTTGGTGACGAGCGACAAATTATTAGAATATGTGCTCTAAAATTTCTGTAAAATATTAAACATGTCTGATGGTCTGAAGGTTAAAAAGGTGGCACTTAGTTTGACATTGTAATGCATATATATACACTATATTACCAAAAGTTTTCGCTCACCCATTCAAATGATCAGAATCAGGTGTGCTAATCACTTG
>JAUMHR010000087.1:1544-13372 GCA_032361145.1 Enteromius fasciolatus
TGAAATGCAATGCAATGCAAAAAAAAGTTTAACTTTATGGTTATGAATTTAGTGCCAGTATTGTGTGAATATATCACAGCTTCAAAAGATGGAGAACGATAATAGTTGAACTCAGGAGAGATTCAGACAGCCTCACAAGTACATACACAGAAGTTTGGCTTAATCTCACCTCCTGCTGTACTAAATGAGTGGCCTTGCAGGGGTTCTGCTGTTGCCTGTAATGTGAAGAGATTTCTGCTAAAAGCCACTTTGTGTCACTCAGCACTATGAAAAATTAGCAGATGTCAGAATGGAGGACAGCGATGATGACGAATCGCAGAACACGTATGCAAACTATTAGAATGAAGCCAACCTTCAACATCAATCCAGTCGCTCCTTCCCACTGTCCATCATCTTTACAAAGGACACGCAAAATGAGTCAGAGCAAACTTCTATTTTTCCCTCTTGCTCATCTTCACTTTTCCTCTCCTTCTATACCCCCTTCTCTCTCCCTCCCTCCCTTCTTTAGGAAACTATGCACTTTCATGAGTCAGTATGAAGAGGTGGCAGTTGAATAGCTGATGACGTTGACCTTGCCAGCTTCTTGCTCACACACACACACAGCCGTGAGACTTTAATTCCAGAGCCCAGGAGAACCAGCTGTGGCTAACTGCATGTGTTAGTGAAAAAATTCAAAACCTCATTGTCCTAATTCTGATGAACACCTCACCTCTTTGTAACAAGCCTTTATATATATATACACACACAAATATAAATAACATACATACATAAAAAGGCTGCAATCATTTAAACAAACAAGCTATAAAAACAGCAATTGTGTTAAATATTATTCTAATTAGATATATACTGTACAGTACTGTGCAAAAGTCTTAGGCCAGTAGTATTTTAACCAACAAAAAATGGTTTTAAGTGGGTTATTTCTATCTTTTGCGGTAGCGTGTCAGTTGGAAATATCAGTTTATATTTCCAAACATTATTTTTGTCATTAATTGTAATAATGCAGTGAGATTATTGTCTGCACAAGGAGTCTGACAGCAGCCAGTGCTCCACACGGAGATCTGATCTGATCATCATCCAGTCTGTCTGGAGTCACATGAAGTAACAGAACAAACTGAGACAGACTCGATCCAGAAGAAACGTTGGAACAGTTGTGATGATATGAAATACTAGTTTGTAATAAGCAGCAAAACAAGCTGTTTTGAACAGCTATTACAAATTATTACAAAATATTGTGGGTCTTAGCGCACGTTTATGAAGGTGTGAGCTTCTTACTGGTCACTCTACTTCTAGCAGTCTCATGGCTCATTTTCGTCTTGACTTTCACTTTCTAAAGTCTTTGGGAAAAAAGCATGCATTCTGAAAAGGAAAGAACAACCTTGATTGCTGAACTGAGAGAGTATCTAATCAGAGACCGCTTCTCATGAGGGAACAAGAGAGAGAGAAAGAAAGAGAAAGAGAGGAAGGCTCAATGCTAGAGCACTACAAGGACATAATTGTCGTCAGTGGTGACATTGACCAAGATCAAATCTCATGCCAGCAGAACACAGGCCTAGATTTAGACTCCTTCATTACACCAGGGTCTCTCACTGTATGAGCGAAAATCCCACAGACAGCTTCACTTGCCTGCACAACCCTGTAGAAACAGACATAAATAGTTCAATTTCTCCAAAGTCATGGCCAATTATTTGCTTGCAGTGTTTTAATTAATTAGTGGAGCTTACGATAGAAAAGCTAACATAGTAGCTTGGTTATTTGCTCAAACAGTAAGTTTACTGTTATGAACAAACCCCAAGTCCTAAGGTTTAGGGATGTACACATCAGCACCACATCTGTATCAGCAGATATTACATGTAATAGCTATTTTAAGATCATCTATCAGCAACTTAAAGCAATATCTATAGACTATGGCAACGATTTAAGCCTTTATGATAGATCACGACCAACCATTCAAGGCCGTATATAAGTCTCTAACAAAGGACTACTAAGTTTTTCATTAGTTGTCTAACAAGCACGTCAGAAGCCATTTCTCTATTATTATCAGCATGCACTTTTCTCATTCAAACACTATTCTTTTGAAAACTGTGAGGCTTATATTCTCTGACATATAACAATTTTGATTTAAAAAAAGTAATAAATAAATAAATAAATAAATACCACGTCGAATTTAAATGTCAGCGAATCCCATTTCATAATTGACTAATATTTTTATTCAGCAGAAATACACTAAACTGATCTGATCTATTTTAACTGTTTTAATTAAATGAATACAAATATACAGTTTTCTAATCTAAAAACTTTCAAAGGTTAGTGTAGACGGATAAAATATGGTTTTAAAAAAATGGAAAAGGCCGTGAGACTCCACTTCTACCTTAAGTGAACTATTTGGGACAGGGCCGTATGCAATACAGCAAGAGACAAAAGGCAGACGCTGAGTGGAATTAGGCTAACTAAGCAAGAATCCTCCCTAATTTCAGCATACGATCACACTGCCTAGTGCAATTCAAACACCTCTCACTGCCAAAGGATTCAGACAGCTTCTCAGGGGATGTTCTGTTGTCTGAGTTTCCTGCAAGCGTCCCGTTACAGACCAATATTCCATCTGTTCTCCACAGTCGTGCAATTCATAAAGGAACATGGTCACATGTTATCTTTCACATAGGCTCTGCAGAGCCTCTAAGCACATCATTCAGGAAAACTATATGTCAAAATGCGGTGTTTATCTTATGTTCGAGGATACATGATAAAAGATGAGTCAGTGTTTTAAAGCTTCACAATCCTTCTCTCATAAAACATTTATCAGCACCCCCACACAACACAAACTGCAATACCACGCTAAAAGTTTTTAAGTTAATGCAAAATAAAAATGGGACTAAATTCTGAGGGCAAAGTGTCTGCAAATGTGAAATTTGCAGAGGCGGTAATAATATTAATGAATGGTAAAAAAAATATGTTTAATTTACACTGCTCATTTCAGGAACACGAATACACTTTACATAATATGGCAAACACTCAGACATTGCCAGTCAGACAATTATCATATTCAATACAATACGTATAAATCTTAAATAAGTCTTAAATGTATAGGGTGAAGAGATAGTGCCAAGGTTTTGGGTCAGATTAAGTAAAGGTTGTAAAGGTGGAAAAACTAATTTTACAAGCATCCTGGCATGAGGTTCAAAGCATAATTTAGAATCAAACAGCATTCCTTGATTCTGTGTAATGACTGAAGAATTAAACGTAACTCAGTCAATATAAAAGCAGGTTTCATTTTTCAGGAAAAAAAAACAAAACAGGGATTTTGGGAATGCAAACAATATTTCTGTTTGAGTTATAGATGTTTTCAGCCATCCATACTTTGATATCTTATAGGCAGGATGTGATGGAAAAGGAAGGATAAACAGAACTGGGCTGGACAGAAAGATGGGGTTTTGTGTCTTCAGCATAAACATGAAAGTTAAGATGCTTAATTCACCAGGACTCTGAATAATCTGACCAAAAAGCAGCATAAAGATTAGAAACAGAAGTGGGCCAATAACAGATCCTTGAGGTACACCATGGGAAACCGTGACAGAGCTAGATTAATGCAGTTAATGCTAATGAACTGTTGAATGTCTGAGAGATATAAGGCCACTGAATGGCAGAGCCAATAATATTACAGAACATAGATGAGATAGTATTTCTAAATGCGTTTTGTTTTTTTTCCAATATGTAAAGAATTGTCCAGAGTCTCCCTTTCCTTCCATCCTCTGTGTTCTCGTTCTGGGAAAAGCCTTGTATAAACCTCACTGGGCTTTGAAGTGAAGCAGACGCAGGCAGCAGGCTGACAGGACACCTGACCATCAGGTCTGACTGGGTCCATATGGCCACATCTACTTTCTGTATGTCAAAAAACAGCACATTTCTGCAGACTCAAATAGGCAGGCAAAGTATGACTCAGATGTGCTGCTTTGCTTGAGATTGAGAGGATGAGAGGATGAGAATCCTCTGGGCAGCCAAAGACCTTGAGGCTTCCAGCTTGCTGATTAATTTGTGACAGGAAGTCTCTCTAAGTGCCCTGTGTGCAATGCTTTTAATTTATATGTTAATCTGAATTCAGCGCATAGCAGGCATTTCCAGTGTGGCTTCGTTCCAAAGTCTATCCATTCCGTTACGGAAACAATTTAGAAACATGTTTGGGAATGCAAAGCCTTTGGGGATGTCTTTTTTTTTTAGGGGACAGGTGATTTATTTTTCAGAAAATATCTTTTTTCGTTCCTCAGCCCTAAAATGTGAAGGAAAAAACATGATTTAAGAATGAAAAATGCAGATTTCACAACTAAAAGAAAAGAAAAAAGAAAAAGGCTAATATTTAATTCTGTATCTATATACATATAGTATGCAATGGTCAGTGTTCAACACTTTGTATTGCTAGAGCAAATGAAATGACTAGAACAAAACCTGTCTAGAAAGTCTAGAAATATTAAAGTACTAAAGAAATGAAGTCATCTAATATTCACATTCAGTGTTCATTGTTCTCCACAAAATAAAAGAAAATAATTAATAAATCCATAAGCAAGAATTTCAGATGAATTTTCACTTTGAAACAGATCACTAGACAATCAAGTTTGGGCTTTCTGTACTTATAATTAAAAGAAAATGTCACTCCTGCTAACATAAAAACCCATTTGAACTTAACTGTGTAACTACACTAGGTTAGGTGTGAAGATCCTCATTACTCATGTTTAAAAAGAGTCTGAAACTGGTAATTAATTACTACAGCATGTATATATGTATAGGGAGAATCAACGACTGATCTGCAAAATTCCTGATATAAATCTCACACTGATATCAAAGCCACAGCAGTTCTTACCTGTGACCAGTTCTCTGACTTCCACATCAGATGTCTTTCGCAGCAGGCGGACCAGTGCAGGAATCCCACCGCAATTCTTCAGAGCGATTTTATTATCATCGTTGGCTTTGCCATAAACGAGGTTCCTCAGGGCACCACAGGCGCTTCTGTGTACTTCAGCCATTCTGTGATCCAACAGGTCCACCAACAACTGAATGCCGCCCTGCCTCCGTATCTGAGAGAAACGGACAGATAGAGGGTGATGGGTGCATTTTTAAGACTTAAGTCTGGGTTGAGAACATGGGTAAACAATAAAATATATATAAAAGGCATCTAAAAAGTAGAAAAATTGACCAGGTAATATGTTTTAAGACCGTTTTAAAGCAATGATTCACTCAAAAATGAAAATTCTGTCATCATTTACATCTTCAAGTAGTTCCAAGTCTGTATGAATTTCTTTGTTTTGACAAACACAAAGGAAGACTTTCTTCAAAATATCTTCCTTCGGCAGAACAAAGGAATTCATATTTGTACATATTTGGAACTACTCAAGGGTTAGTAAATGATGACAATTTTCATTTTTGGGTGAACTACTGTATTCCTGTATGAGCAATACTACTGTATTCCTCATGTAACATAAGAACAAAATTCAAATAAATTCATTTTTGTCCACTCGAGGCACCAGTGAGCTGAAAAGGGCTTTGAGAGTTCATTCATATTTACATTTTGAACATGAACTTCTGATTTGAATGCGACTTCAATCGATCTAATCAAGAATTATCGGTCATGAGAACATATCGGCCTTGGCCTCAACTCTTGGAAAGACATTTGAAATGTTGACCTTTCCCTTTTGACATTCAGCAGTGCTGCCTCATATAAATGAAAAAAAAGAAAGAAAAAAAGTCTGAATTCAGTGTTAAGTCACACCAAAACAGCTTAGTGTCAGCCCATAAGATCATCTGGAGGATAAATGAACAAATAGGAGGCACTGATTCCATAACAGTGTGTTTGAAAAATCAATATTTAAGGGAGCCGGAGAATGAATCACTCTTCAGACAGCTAAACAGACTGAGAGGTGCGAGTAAATCTTTATCAGCAGAGCTTTGCTATTCTACACTAAAGTCAATTAAAGCCAGCCAAGTTCATCAGAGGATCTGAGACAACACTACAAAAAGCTGTGTGTCACTGAACACTGAAAAAAACAACACGGTCTGACATCAATTTACCATAGCCTTCTCATCTTGATAGCTGGTGCAATTTTTTTTTATATATTCAGGAGTAGTCCCCTAAAAAAATGAACATTCCGCCATTATTTTTCATTTCACACTAAACTAATGATTTTTTAAAATTTATTTCCAAAAGGAGATATTTGGCAGAATGTCTGAGTTGCTATTTTCCATCAGTATTGCAATTTACAAAAACTATAAAAAAGCATTTTCATTAAATAAATTAAGCTGAAATTAAATACAATTTGTTAAATAAAGTGAAATGAATTAAATGGCACACAACTAAAATTAAATAGTACTAAAATATGAGAACTACTGAGTCAAAATAATTTAATTAAACAACATGAAGCTGAAATACAATAAAGTAAAATTAAATAAATATTAGATGTAAATATAAAATTGTTAAATATTGCCATGGCATCTAAATAAAATAAATATAAATGTAAGTACTAAATAAACTAGGACAAAAATAATCTAAAAAGATTCTAATTCCAAATAATAATAAAAAAAATTACAAAAGTTTAAAAGTTAAATATAAAAGATATAGCAATAAAAGCTAATTTTAAGAATGAAATATTTAGCCTATATACTTAGACTATATACTTACTTTTTTACTGTCAAGCACCATAAGATAAAAAGCCATCATAAAAGTAACCCAAAATAACATCCTACAGGATGGGAGTGAATAAATATTACAATATATAAAAAATATATTCCTCGGATATTATCTGGCAGCCCAGTTTGTTGTATTTTGAACCCTTATAGACTAATACACACAGCAAGCCAAAAACATTTTGAATGATTTAACATAAAACCAGCAGGTTTAAATCATTAAGAAAGAGTCACACCTGTGTCTATATCCAGATTCATCCAGTGATTGCACTATGAATTTCCAATTTCCTGTCCTGCTGCCAACTGGCACACACAATACCCTGCTGCATTAGCTGCAAATAAGTGCAGGAGCAGCCCTGGCAGATGTGCTTCTCACAATGCGTCACTACAGATCAGCGCTCCGGCTTCACATCGCCACTCACTCCAATGGAGATTACAAACCCGTTTCTTTGTGTGGCTTTGTCTGAAGGTGAGAAATGATCTAGTAGTCCATTCCATGAGGGTACTTCTCATCCTGTTTCTTCCTGTTTTCTGGTTGTAGCGCATGTACAGCATGAATATTCAAACCACACCTGACAGGAAAACAAAGGCATGGCTCATCTCGAGAGGCAGACAGACATGTGCGTCACCGCACAGAAGCCTTCATTTCATTCATGCGGTGAGATTCGCACTTCTGAGAATGCAGCCCCAGTACACAAAACATTATATAGAGGAAACACAATTAATTCTCGTGATCGCAGAACGTTCAGAAGCAACAGATGTTTGGAAGCCACAAACAACAGAGGATAAAAGCAGAAACTGGGGAGCTTTCTAGCAAGTTATATAAAGAAGATGAGCAAAAGCTGTGAATCGACGGTCACTTTGTTCTGCTTTTTTGTGAACTCTGTGCAGCTAAGAAAGTAATTGAGTGTTAACATAGTCCTGAAGCGCCGGAGACGCTGAGATATTCAATTAGAGGCGTGAGCGGACAGGAAGGAAGTACTTGTTCTTGACTCTAGAGCGCACGTGCAAATGGATATTGACGGATTAGATTTTCCCTCCAAAAGGGCTGATAAAGCTGAACTTTAGCCAGAGGCAGGCTGCACAAGAGACAGACCTGGGGAGCTTTGCTGGAGCCACCTGCTATAAATAGTGGCCAGCTGAGGACGAGAAAGAGCTGCCTTTGCACTTGGCCAGTAGTTCAGCAGGAAGAACATAAACATCAGAGCTCAGGCTGTCTCGCTGAAATGCTGGGCTAATCAGTATTCTCCTCACCTCTGCTGCGGGAGATACTGCTCTGTCATCTGATAGCCGTTCTCCTTTCCCAACCCAGTCTGCTTCGGTGTGTGCGCTAGTTCCTGTCTGGCTAAAGTTCATTTACATCTATCTTTACAAATGTCAATATGAAACTGCCTTTACAACATCCGTAATGTGATGTATTTCGAGAAAATGGCGGTCGGATGGTCATTTAAGTTGGGTGAGGATAGGATACTGCAGTAAAATAGTATTTTATTAACACTGCTGCTGAATCTATATTTCTATTTATATGTAAACAACTTATTAAAGTTAATTATTTTGCTAATCACGATTGACACCACTAATATTTGTAAATATGAACTTAAAATTGGCCTAAAAGAGATGTTTTAACAAAAAATTCTAATTCTGTCATAATATACTCACTTTCATTTAGTTCCAAGCCTGTGTGACTGTCTTTCATCTGTGGATTCTGATGTTCATTCAGAACATTCTGAATGCATGTTTGCATACTCTGCCGTCAACGCTAACAATTAGTTGGTTTGATTACCAACAAGAAGCAGCTGACCAACAGCATACAGATTAGAAACAGAAGTTGTCCAAGAACAGATCCTTGAGGTGCACCATGTGAAACAAGATTAATGCTAAATATACCTTGTGTTTTGCGACATTATGTTGAGTAAATGATGACAGACTTTAAATTTCTGGATGAACTACCCCTTTACAATATAGCATTGAAAGTATATGCGTTCGAGTTGGTAAAAAGAGCCATCTCATAAGAGTTATGAATTGGTTGGACTAGTCATGCTGTATGGATTTGATACACTAAAAAGCCCTCAAATAAATCACTCGTTGTAGCCTGACTGGTATATTATGCAAAAAAGTAAGGGAAAAAAAGAGAAAAAAAGCCATTACCAGGCATGAAACCATTGTGATGTTGACTGGTGTCATTTTTCACTATCCACTCCATAATGTGATAGCATTTATGTATATGTATGTCGAGAAAAAAAAAAGGCAGGGGTGAAATAACTTGTTTAGGGCTTCGGCACCATCTGCTGCAGAACTGTCACATATAATTAACTGTACTGCTTTACCAAGCAAGCACACACACACACGCTACAGGTCTGGTACCGGCACAATGTGTATCATATAGATTCCTTCAATACATTTTTCATAACTCATCTGTTGCACTCTTTCTGCAGTCCTTGTGATGTCAGTTCAGATGGAGAAACTGTCAATTTCCAATGGGTTTTGACATTAACTTCAGCTGTTACTGTATCAGGGCTCTTGAAAAAAAAAAAAAAAAACGGTACCTAACTGGGAATGCAGCTGCAGAAAACCTCAAGATATAATGATTTACAAATGTGGAATACATTGTACCAACATAGGCTTGTTGCATAATACCATGAGTTGCATAATGTACTGGATGTGTTAAGCCCATGAACTACTGTATGAATGTTTGACTTCTTTAGAGACCTTAGATCTGATGACTGTGGGATACAGTAGAGCAGTAGTTCTCAACTGGTGGGTCATGACCTAAAAGTGGGCTGCAGTTCTGTTCTGATTGGGTCATAAACTGGAGGGAAGAATAAATGCTAAATATAATGTAATAAATAAAATAAATAGACTTACATACTTTTAAAAGCAATGAGAAACATGCTAGTTTGTTGTGAACACTCACATTTAGTTAATAAAATCTAAATTATATTGGTGCAAATTCATAACTTTGAAGCATAGGACAGATTGGCTTTTTATCGGGTGTTCATCAGGTCTTTTCTCATTTTATATTAATGATGATTATTGTTGTTTAAAATATCATTTTTAATCCATCACCACTGAAATGCAATCAACTGCAATAATATTATTGTACTGTAAAATAAAGAAAATGTGTATTTAACAACAAGAATAATGCAAAATACAATGTTAACCATGTTCATTAAATCAGTAACATTAAAACATAATGCTTTTATTTTAACAATGAAAAATATATACCAATTTTATATTACAAAAATATGGCAAACCATATAGAAGCTGAATATATAGGCCCAAATCGAATCAATCATGGTATGATGGAACACTACTCCAAATATTTTCTGAGAACAACATGAAACAAGTTTATTTCGGTGTGTGGTGAAATTGATGAACAGGCGGATCAAAGAAAGCAGGGGGATTCATTTAGTGTCTTTTCTTAATAAATAAGACATTTTTCAGATGGAGAAAAATGCTGGTTTGAAGTGGAGCTCATCGCTGGATAAACTAATTTGGCTCTCACTGTTTGTGTGTTTGTTTTTTTTTTCATTAAATATCATTTAAAAGTTTGTCGGCTAGCTCGTCTCTGTTGCTGTTTTGTTCCCGCAGATTTATTCTCCAAATTTAATTTCCTTGTCCTCCAAGCCTCTCTTAAACCTCTGGGATACAATTATAGAGCTGCTGTGAAAAGAACGGCTGTCAATATGCAGCTTTCCGTGTATTGTTTGGCTGTGCTATTAGTGCCTAATTACTGGTGCAATCCAAGGCACTCTTCATAATTGTGAAAACGTACTGCTGGACGATCTACCATCAGAGACCTGGCATCAAAATTCAATATAGGGATGAATTATTTGTCAATGGTACTTACAAGAATTCAATTCACACAATGACACAATATATTAAAATCAATATAAATCTTTCAGTAGGTATTCAACAACAAGAGTTTTCCCAAGGTAACACAAAATTTGTGCCAAAACCCAGCATTCAGATCTAGATCTTTCAACACTAATTACTCTCTACAAGACCCCTCCCAAAAAAGCTTTCTGAACAGATTTTGCCAACAAATGTGCGTTGGTAAGCAGGTACATGATCATTACCCATGATATGAAGTTATATTTACCTCAGCTTTAATCTTGTTGTCTCCAAAGCATAGGTGTTGCAGATATGCCGCTGCGTTGGACTGAACCGAGGGGAACTGGTGCTGCAACATCTGAATGACTTCAGGTAACTCAGGATCTCGCCATCCAAATTCCCTACGGAAAAAGAGAGAGTAGAAGAGTGAGTTTCACACTTCTGTTGTATAGTAGGTGGTGAAATAGGACTTGTACTGTTCGTTGTTGCAGGCTGGCAGACCTTCACCATTACCGAGAACATCTCTAACACACGGAGGTTAAAGTGAAATAAATGTCTTTCCAGAAACTGTTACAGGGAAAATGGTTTCCATTATTGTGTTATTGCTCTGAAACAGTGGGCTTGGAGAAGTAGTAGGAGTTTACAATTGTGAATGTGTGTGTGTGTGTGTGTGTGTGTGTGTGTGTGAGAGAGAGCGTTTCTCTCAGTGAGAACGACTAGATTTGATCATTTTCCCTGATGCTGAGAAAGTTTGACAGAAAGATTGGTTGTACTCTGAGGGTTTTGGGTTTCTAATGATCTACAGAACCCTGCTGCAGGAATTCCTCCCTTACTTTATAGAAACCATGCAGCAAATATCATAAAACGTGCATATACACAAATTTTAATGGGTTTAAATGGGTCTTCACACTTGCCACAAAAATATATTCAATTATTAGATATGATACAAACTGTCTGTATACAGTATATTGTAACACACACAGAGACATATACACAAATAAACTGTTACTAATACTTCCCAACATAATATATTTATTATATATACTGTATATATATATACACAATATATATTGCATACCAATATAATTTTACATATTAGGAAACAAGTAAATAATCAATAGTAATTAATTAAAAAATATAAATATTTTATTTTGCGTAAACATCTTAGATATATGCACATACATAATATAATTTTTTCTGCCTGAATAGGTGTTTATACTTATATCTTCAAAAATAGGATTTGATTTATTATATATTAAACTAAACTCTCTCTCTATAGATATACATATACTGTACATCACACACAATAATGTTGTAAGTTAATATAT
>JAUMHR010000087.1:49137-62565 GCA_032361145.1 Enteromius fasciolatus
AAAAATAAAAAAAAAAAAAAAAAAAAAAAAAAAAATTTAAATAAATAAATATATATATATATATATATATATATATATAATAAAATAAATTATAAATAAATTACATTACATTACATTAAATTACAATTAAGATATTTTAAATTAATGTGTGATTTTGAGGAAGCGACCTTTAAAATGATCAGTTCTGTTTAAGTCTGTAAACACTGCACAGACTTCAATGCAAATGGAAAGCAAAATGCAAAAAGGTCAAATAAATAATATACTTCCAAAAGCTATTGACTAAAAAACTGTTACATAAAACGTGAGTCAGAGACTACTTAACATTCTCAGAAATCTCATCCATATGCTTAGAAGTCATTTAAGTTACAGAATCATAATCACAGGAATCGCATGCTAAAATATTTATTCTCATTTATTTGTTTATGTATTCAAACTATTTTTTTGCACAAGATAGAAACAGTAGACAGAAAAGGATGCTGCGGCTGCATAAAGACCCAGCGGGATTAGCCTTTGCTAAGACAACTGTTTTATTGCGATATGAGTGGAAGATTACCAAACAGAGCTCTATTATAGCTACAAAATCACTTCCTTCTCATTTATGTCACGAAAAAATGTTTACGGAGAATCCTGAATATGATTTTACCCAGATAAACTGCCTAAATGTGTATTATAATGATTTCTGAAGGATCATGAGATACTGAAGACTGGAGTATTTCAGCCTTACCATCACAAGGATGAATGGCATTTTACAACATATTAAAATAATTTCACAATATTATTTTTTATTGCATTTTTAAACAAATAAATAGAAACAAAGAAATAGAAAAATATAAATAAAATTAAATGAAAATAAAAAGTCATAGTGACAACATTGAAACTAAAATAAGACAAAACACCAAATAATATTTAAAACATTAAAAGAAAATATGGTGGTTTATACACATTAAAATTAAAATAAAAAAAGTAATACAAAAAAAATACAAATAAAAAAATAAAAACATTAATTAAAAAAATTAAATTAAATAAAATTAAAAACTAAATTAAATAAAAAAAAGCATAAGTAACAACATCAAAACTAAAACGTGAAAGTAAATAAATAAATAAATCTTAGATACAAAATTAAAATTAAAATCAACTAGTTGTCCATCATGATCCATACACTTATAAGTTGGATTTTAAATATTAAAACTTTCAGTTCAACAGGAACTTGATAATTTCTTTACAGTGGTAACAGTAATCACACACTTGTACTGTAATATTCAATACTTCGTTTAATGATAAGACTAAATATAATTTCACCACAATACAAATGCAAGACACCAAAAATTGATACACAACCACTGAAAACTGCTGAAAGCAGCCTCTCTTCCAACTCAGATCTGATGTGTACATTAGCCAGGTAGATTTACTGTGATTGTAAAAACGGTCCATGCAGACTCACCTGGGATCCTTCTGAATGCTATCGATGGAGGGCGAGCGGGCCAGGTTGCCCTCGGGTGGCAGGGCGGGGCCAGACTTGCTGTAGGGAGACTCCACTGAAGAGCAGTACGGCAACGTGCGGTAAGTATCCGTGTAGTTGGCCCCCTGACCGGAGGCATAGCCACCCCTGGGAAACGTCCCTGTGGCATTCTGACTTCCTGTTCGCTGCAAGGGTACGGAGTCAACACCGGGGGAGGACGGGGCTATGGCAGGAGAGTAGGGACAAAACAAGAAGTTCAGGACCTGCTCACAAAACTGGTTCACTAGGTCTAGGTACAGGAACAATGAGAAGACAAGCAGACAAGACGTGATACAATGAAAGAATGACAAGGAGGGAGCAGAGAGGACAGGAAGAGACAACAGTAATGAGAATGACAGCAATTAAAAGCTCTTAACAGGTACATAATAGAGACAAGAGAGTGCTACTAGTCAAAACCTCTTATCACATTTACAGACACATTTAATATGAAAATGTGAAATGTGCAGATTAAAAAATAAAGGCTCATAAGCAGGCATGTGCACAGGTTGGGCTCAACCAATGGGTTGTCCTTTTTTCAGTTTCAGCACATGCCCCTCAAAAGGTCTGTGCTCACTCTTCTCGGTATCTAGTTACGCATGATCCTGCCTTCCTCCCCTTCTCCGCCTTTTCCTTCGCACCTTTAAGGGGGGCGAACGGGACCGAGCCTCGCTCCGAGCTCTGCCCTCGCTAGGGTTACTATCAGCAAGGCACGGGGTCCGCCGAGCTCCTGGCTCGCTCCCCGGACAGCACGCCAAATTTGCTTATTTAATTTAATGAAGTACGAATTCGTGAAATAAATCAAGAAGCACAGTTGTATTCAGCATGGATAACATTTATAAATATTTCTTGAGCACAAAATCATAATATTAAAATGATTCCTGTGACACCGAAGACTGGAGAAATGGCTGCTCAAAATTATGCTTTGCCATCAAAGAAATATACGGAAGAGGATTAGGACCAAGCAATAATAATTTTTGTTATATAAGTTCGAGATTAAAGTAGTTAAATTACAAGAAAAAAGTCGAAATAAAATGTTGAGAATAAACTCATTAAATTACGAGATTAAAGTCATAAAATTTCGAGAAAAAACCCTCATGTTTCGAGAAGTAAAAGTGCAGAACAAAAGACTTGTTTTGGAGCATGTCTGTCAGCGTCCACAGAGGCGTAGTTTGTAGAGTAATACGCTTGAATAAAACACGTCTGATTGATTGAATCTATTTTATGCAAAACTCTGTTTCCTTTCTTTTTCGTCACATGACGCATCAGAAAAGTGGATTTTAACTGCCTTAATTATAATGCATTCATTAAGTGGTATTACAGTAAATCCATTATTCGGAAAGTATTCTAAATGCAGTTATGCCACAGTGTTTCACCTGCATTAAACTCTAGTTTAATTCACCATGGAGTCTGTGGTTTGATTAGATAGAATTACGGTCTGTGGAGCGTGCTTCACGCGAGTTAGCTCTACTTCGCGTTTGCTGCGTTCAGGAATTGTCGTGCGGTAAAGAAATGACAGCGCATATGAAAACATTTCAAGAGTTCACGCTTTCCTCATTAGTATAAGTTTTGCGGGTTTGGCATGCTGTCAGGGGAGCGAGCCCGGGAGAACGGCGAACCGCGAACCCTAGTGGTATAAACCCTAGTGTGGGCAAGGGTTTGGAGTTCGGCTCGGTCCCGTACTGCTCCCCCTGGAGGCGTGAGTTGAATTATAGGCGGAGAAGGGGAGGAGGAGGGATGCTTTGAAGCGAGATGTGGAAGGGTTGAAAGTCTGGGTTTTTATAGTGAATAGAGGAAGAGTCTATTGGGCGAGAGTGATTGGGAATAATTAGCTGATGGCCATCAGCTGTGTTTGATTAAATCGTATCGCGTTCCTCTCGAAATGCGTTATTTGCAAAACGTTCACTTATAGACAAGCTGTGGGAGGGGTGTTTGAAATTCATTTACTGTTGTATTTGGCCCGCGGCTGGTTTTTGGACACTTCTGCCATAGATGTAATTTACAGTGTAAATGACATCATCATTTAATTTAGGCTACATTATGTAAAATTTGCAGATCTTTTCTAAAACAAGTCTTTTGTTCTGCACTTTTACTTCTCGAAATATGAGGGGTATTTTTCCTAGAAATTGTACAACTTTTTCCTCAAAATGTAACGACTTTAATCTCGTAAGTTAACGAGTTTATTCTCAACATTTTATTTCGACTTTTTTTTTATTTCGGCCCTAATCCTCTTCCGTAGAAATACATTTAATTAAAAATAATAAACTAAAATATTTCAGATAATTTAAATTGTAATAATATTTCACAATATTCCTGTTTTTAATGTTTTTATTGTTTAAAACACCAACATTTTGAACGTTACTTCATGCAACTAAAATTTAACTAAACACTAAAAACTAAATTGCAAAAATAAATTAAACTATAAAAGTAAAAAAATAAATAAATAAATAAAATAAGACCAAAAAAATAAACCACAACTAAAATGAAACTGATATTAAAAATACCCTCACTATATGACAAGCTGATTGCAGGATGATTAATTAGCTATTTGTCCATTGTGACCCACATGCTGAAAACTGCTGTACAAATTCAATAAACTGCTTGATTAGTCTCTATAGTCCTTTAAAATGGTCTAAAACTTGTAATGAAATAATTTATCTCAATGGCTGATGACTCACCGAATGACCAAGCTTATGTAAGCTCTAATTTTAGCTGTGACCATTTCAAAAAACTGTGTGAAAATGGAAAATGAATGTCTGTGGCGAGACAGGATGGCATCAGATGAAAGTGACATCACAGGTCATGTGACTCCATTATCTTTATACAGGTGCAGCTGTATCTGATAACTCTAAGAGGCAGATCAATTTAATTGCGCATTTGTTTGGTTTTTAAGATATTGAGGTGACAGAGTGTATCCATTTCGCTCAATATGAGGGTAATGTGGCAGCCAGTGTCTGCTAGACAGTCACAGTGGAGTGTCTCATAAATCGGCAGCGCGAGACGATCAATGGCAGGTTCAGAGTCTTTACCACAACACTGCCAGCGAAGCCGTAAAACAGGACTATTAGTCACCAAACACAAAGTGCACCCTGGGAGAAAAGGCTCAATGTATCTTCGGAGACCATCCATGACTCTTCAGATTCCTTTGGAGAAAATGTTGCACTCGCTCAGTGCAGGCTAACGATAATTAGAGTTTGAGATTAATGAAGGCCGGTTAGAAAAGGAAAAAAAGAAGGAGAGAGCTAGAAACAGGGTGAGAGAGGAGGGGCTGCCTGATGGATTGAATTAAGCTTCCTGAGCCGGAATACATAATCAGAAGCTGATGGACAGAGAAGAAGTAAAGTTCAGTGGTCAGACACGGCTGTAACACTGCAGATGTTTGAATCAAGCATGTGATCTAATAATTTTTTTTTTAGAAAAAGCTTAGGAGCTTAGATTCACATCCACAATAACTTCAATGGCCCCATCTTTCAAATAATCAAAGTTAGTAAATAAATAAATAATTGCAAAAATGCTATTTAAAAAAATTTAAACACGTTTTTATGAAACACTGAATAACAAAACATAGAAATGTAATTAAAATAAATCAATAATTATATATACACACATATACAACATTATATTATTTCTTTACAATCAAATGTACGATGAATGAATGAATGAATGAATGAAAATACACACGTAAATAAATAATTTAAAAGTAACAGCTGATAATTTGCAACAATGGCTGGAAATTATACATCTATTATGTAACTCAGATGCACTTTATTTTAATTTATATACATACATACATATATATATATATATATATAATATAAGCATACTGTATACGCATAACATTTTTCTGAAATATATACAGGCATGAGTGTATTTTTTGGAATATGATTAGTTTCAATTAATCATTTGACAGCACTAATACATATATATATGTATAGCTTTTAATAATTGTTATTTCAGGGTACGTTTAGTCCAAAATTTAAATCCTACTGACATACATACCGTCATTTGTTATGTTTTCTTTTCATTTGATTCTTTCAAAACTAAGTAAAACAATACAGTATAGTAGTAATTTACTTTATTTCACCTAGTTGTCATTTATTTAGTTACATATATATATATATATATATATATATATATATATAATTACACTGAGCTAGACCTCATTAGCAACAACACTGCTGAACATAGCATGCACACACACAATTACATTTATGAGGCATATATTCATTCTTTTATGTATTTACTTTATTTATATTAAAAAAGAAGTATAAATGTGAGTCTCTGAAAAATGTAGATCAATGTAGATCAAAAAAACAAAAAACACAACAAAAACATAATAATGTGTCAGTGTATCCATTTGGCTCAATCTAAGAGTGTGGGTGTTTTGGCTTTGAGTTTACTCAAACTCATTACGCGAATGTGAAGATTTCAAATAACTCAAGGTCTCTAACCGGTTTAGCACTGAAGGCCCCCAGGGCTTGATTTACAGCTCCATCTGCATGCAAACACCTTCACCAGGTGAAAATCTATCTGTACGCCATTAATTACTGCGCGAAAAAGGCCTAATTCAATTTCAGTCTTTACCTAAAAGCAGAGCAACCGGCATTGCCTGTTTCGAATCTCACTCCATCTCAAATAATAAGGTCACACATTGATTCAGTTAATGAATGATGATATATCATCGATTAAAAAAAAAAGTCTTGTTGACACACTGTTCTAAACAGTGCGTATTCTGCTTATCGCTGTATGTGTAAGTGCTTCTGCTCCGGGCTTCTGCGAAGACTTTGTCATCATGAAGGGTTGCCACTCTGCTACAGCGGCGGAGCCTCTGGAAAATGACCTTTCGGTGACCTTCAGATTCCATTAGCTTATCTTATCAGAAACGGTGTATCTTATGCGACCCTACACATCACTACACGGACAAGGGCTATCCTCGGCACAGGGCAAGATAAAATGTACAAACGGACAAGGACGCACACAAACCCACAACGGTGGATAAGATCTTGCATAAAATCTCGACAACCGACCCGTCTCGTATCTATTATTCGTCACCGGCGATCGTAAACAATGCGAGAGCGGAAAGTAATAACTGGCAAATAGGAGACTGCATATATTTTCTGTATAAAAATGAAAGATGGACCCATAAACAACAATAACGCAGGTGTTTATTAACTCACAGTAGGTTTTTCATCTTTTTTCATCTGTGGGGAACTTTTACGGTCAGTTGCAGCGTCGACTCAATATATTTCACTACAACTTTATAATCCACCGCTGGTTAATTCCATCACCGGAGATCCTGTCCTCTATCATTAAGGGTAGGGGAGAATAAAACGGCGCATCGACTGGTAAATACATCTCTCTGGGGCCACGCTGTGCGCTCACCGTCTTAGTGAAACGCTGACAGTTTCTCTTATTCATTTTGTACAGAGGCTGTTAACGAGGGCAACTAGCCGATAATGTGCTTCAGTGAATCCTGCTATTTCCTGAAAACAGCGTTTGACGGTGTAATTCTTTAATTAACTCGCATACTAAGCCTTTTTGCTGTGTTCTGCTTCCTTTGACACCATATACAGCCTTTTCTTAAGCCAGTTTGAAGGACACTTGTGAATAACGGACAACTTTCCTCTGCTAATCTGCGCCTTCTCTCTCTGAACCGTATAAAGCAACATGACAACCAATCATCGTTTTTCTTTTTTCTGCTCAGAATCATAATATGTTATTGTACAAAAGTTTGGGATCAGTATGATTTTTTTTTAAGAATTAATAAGTCTATAAGTAAACTGATCCAAAAAAAAAATATATATATAGTCAAACTGCAGTTGCTTTTTTTGACTAGGTTAAAAACAGCTAACACAATAAAACACAATAAAAACATGATAACATAAAAAAAAAAAAACATAATTTGAAAAAACATCTGTTTTTCCAAATAAGCTCTTCACATTTAATTAAAATTTTAATTAAATTAAAGATTTTAAATTAACTAATTACATGATGTGCTGAATAATTAATCTAATTCATTGCAAACTAATCACACATCAAATTTAGAACAAAAAGTATTATAAAAAGTAGCTTCAGCAAGAAATTTATTACATGTAGTCTTTTGGACCGTGAGTAAATGATTACACAACTGCCATTTTTGGTGAGTGAACTACAGAATACCTTCAATAATTTATTTCATACATTTTTAATTATTATTACTATGAAAATAGTGTATGACGAATGAATGAATGAATGAACGAACAAATACATACACATGTAAATTAATAAATACATAAACAAACGTGTAAGAAAAACAAACACAAACACATAAATGACTGGTGGTGAAAATTCAGCTTGGAAAAAAAAAAATCTGGTTCTAATTTACCCTGTGGAACTATTTAAATTTTTAATAAAGCTAAATTGCTTACAGTATGTACCTCAGTGAATGTATATCAAGAGCTGGATGTACTTGTTTGCATTTGGTGGTTTCACTAGAACGGATAGCGTCCCGCTGCAGCTGTGCAACAGCGATAGATGGAAGTGTGTGTCTGTGTACATAAAAGAAGATTAGCACTGCTGCTTTCCACCTCTGATAACAGCCACAAACCCTCAGCTTAAACATTAAAAATAACACACTCCAGTGCCGGATCACCACTCATTATAACACACACTAACACAGTGAAAAGTCTAGAGATACAGCTTCTTCTGTACTGGAGACAAATGTTTTGCAAATTGGAAAAATTTGGGGACAGATAAATGACATGATATAAGATTGACGGCATGCATCACAATGCAGACACACTCTTGTGTGTTTGTAAAATAGTTTTTAATGAAAAACAGCATCTTTAAATGCAATGCGCATGGCGCAAGATGCTAAAAATACAGCGAGACTTGCATTTGTGCAAGTGTTCGCGTGGAGTGTGGAAGCTGTCAGTGCGCTGTTCTGACACAGTCTGGAGCTTCGCTTAGTTTATCCAAAAGAAAAAAAGTTTAGTTTCTGCATAAAGCTCTTGTTATTTAGCTACTACATATTTGAATCAGGTGGGTGGAGCTAATCAGGCAGTGATGTAGAGGCAGGCATTTATTATCTTCTGCTGAGGCGGTGTTATAAGCTCAATATAAGCTATACTAACAACAAAGTTTTGCGTTCTGAAATTCTTTTTATAGTGCAACGACCTCTTATATCACAAAAGATCAACAGTTCTCTCAGTTCATGAGCTCTTTAAACTAACCAATTCGAGACAAATTGTTGTAGTTAAATTGCCCTACAGTTTCTTTAGTGAACCCTTTATAGCTAATAAGTATGGCATTTATATACTGCAAAGGCAGTCCAGAAACCACATCTGAAATGGCATGCAGTATAAACAAAGAAAATGTGAATAGGCGGACTTTTACAAAAATAAGAAACATGCACTGATTGTCATGACAACAGCATTCCATACCTCATTCTGTATTTATAAAGCTGGATATTTTATCTGATTTCAAAAACTAAGAATAAAAAAATGTATTTAAAAAAAGCCACAAGTGAAGGACCTGGACATTGCTAAGTGCATTCCTCCGGCACTGAGGCTGAATATGAAACGCTCTCCTTCTACACTCTCTTTCAATCTTCTATCTGACAACTCATGAATCAAACACACACACACACACACACACACACACACAGCCAATGTTTCTAATCTCTTGTGGAAAGGCTTTGAATATTCTATAGGTTTGGTAATGGGCTGCTCTTTTAAATTACCTGACCTTTGAGATAGGAATCAGAGGATCCAGCATCTCTTTAGCATTGGCATCAATAGGCCTGTGGCACAGTGTTATGCGATCAGAAACAAACTGTCTTTTCTTCCTTTGCTCGACTGCTTCTCCTAGCATTTTATTTTCTCTGTGTGATATTACACCCTGCCAAAGGTCACTCCCACTCAACAGAAACATATTAGAGGAATGATTTGCTGCTCTGCCATTTGTTATGCTGAAAAAAGGTGTGCAATACAATAAAGGACTACCTGCTTCACTGGGGGTATGTGAATGACTCTATCTCCAATGGATCCATCTGTTTGCTCTGAAGATTAGGAAAATATCACCCTCTGAAAGCAATTCAACCAAGAATGCTGGTGAGATTGTATTTATTCTTAAGGAGTAGTAAAGAGGATTTTCCAATAAAGCATACATGTTTCTGGATGAAATGATTGTGTGTTCCATGTTGCCGGTCTGAGTGGTTTAGATGCAAATGTGCATCAGCTAAGCAGCAGGAGTGCAACCCGATGGAGCGCTTTATTTCTCATTTTAAAGAGGATAGTTCTGGTCCTTGATGCTGATTGGTCAACACATGCTCCAGCTGTGCTAAAATGCATGTGTGGTAGCTATGATACAAAATTACTTGTTTAATTAGCTGCTTAGATGCTGTGCACATAACAGAAACATAATTAAATCAAATGTGAGCATGCCTGTAAAAAAGTCACTGCATTACTACATAATACAAATATTGATATTAATATAAAAATAAATAAAGAAATGTGTGAGTTGTTTGTTTTTGTGTGTGTATTTACAGTATAAACACGTGTGTACTATAATCACTATATACACTATATACAGTATATATATATATATATGCATAAAACTAAATATGAACTAAGGAAACAAGTTAAGTTACATGAATCTAAGTTTCTTATCTTTATATCAACCTGGTCTCATAAAAATTCCCTTTTTGTGCATCACCATTTTTATGTGCCTTACTGCACGTTTGGCTGCAATATCACAGAGAAATATCCACTCTAAAACACAAGTTCAATAATGAACTGCACCAAATGTCGGCGTCTCATGGCATCTCTGTTCCCAGGCGGAACGGTAAAAAACGCGACACACACGTCTCTCTGAAATCCTCTGTAATTCAACCAATCCTACGACTTTGAAACTCCTGAAGCGTTTTCACTTTTATGCATCAGACGTTTAGCCACTGAATTGCGTGAGCGATGTCTGAGGCCGAGACAATCACGTCATCTCTATCTGTTGCTGGCTTGGCTTCACTTCAGCGTCACGCATTCCTCAGTAACTGATCTCATGATATCTTCTGCAGAGGTTGGCTTGTTAGCTTCAGTTCCATTTGAACATGAATGATTCCCACTACATACACATTGTAAATATCATCCGTGTTACGCCTCACATCCTTGGAGCGAGGCTACGGGACAGATACAAGGTGATGCTTCACGTGAATCAAGACGCTGGCTCTGTGTCTCCCTGCCAGCCCCTCAGCGTAAGTTATGAGTGCCATCCATCTTGTGCAGAGTGTTTATGTGTCTGCGTGTGTGAGAGTGCGCGTGTAATTGCTCATTAGCCATGCTTGAGAGAAGCAGAGGCCAGACTCACAGGATGGTATTAAACTGAGCTCACAACTGGTCCAAACTGTTACTGTTCCACTGATTTACAGGCTCCACACACAGACTGCATACAGTATGAGCTTTAGTGATCTCACAATCTAATATGTGACTGTAGTTAATTTCCCTTGCCAATCCCTATAGTTTACTCCTTTTACGGTTTAAGTTTTAATTACTGTAGTTTATGTTTTGAAGTTAACGGTATTGAATATATAAAAAACAATAATCTACGTAAAATTAAATAAAAAAATATATATTTATAAAATATATATAAAAAATATATACAATATATTAAAGATATTAAAATAATAAAATATTAGTAACAAAAAATAATATAAAATAGATCTAAAATGCATGAATGTAATGAAACAATGATGCACATAAAATAAAAAAATAACATAACATTTAATTTAATTTTTAATTTAATAAAATGCAATACATATTAAAGATATGCTATGTATACGCTAAAAAAATTGTATGTAATAAAATATTACTGAATATATTAATACATTTAATATATAATGCACAAAATATCACTAAAGTTGCATATTTGTTGGCTTCATTTGCATTTAAATAAACTATTGATGGCTTAAGAAATACCTGCTAGCATACAACATTCTACAAAGACGTAAATATCATATTAAAGCCCAAATTTAATAATCTATCTAAAGTACAATGTTAATCACCTAGCTGCTTTCAAGAACAACCTGCATATTTATTTTGGCCTTATTTGGTCTGTTAAAAAGACACTTTAGGAACACATCAAAAAACCAACTGCAAACCAAAACATTAAAATCTACATACCCAGAAATATAACAGAAAGGAAACTCCTATTTAATTCAGCACTCCAGAATCAAGTGTGCTTTGTATGTTTACAAATTCAAATGATATGCTGTACAGTAAAAACTCATAAGCACCTCCTTTTGCTCTAGTGTGTCTTGTAAGAGAAAAGAAAATCTCAGAAGGAAAGTCAAAGTAGATATATTTTAGGTGCTTCATCTTACATAACAACTGGAACAGGCTGCTATATTCAGATATGAGTTAAACTGAGCCTCTCAATAGGGAATTTACTGCTGATCTCCACAAATTATACTGTGTGTGAGTATCGCGAGCAATTATTACACCCTGAAAGCTCAGCAAAAACACAGCGTTACACTTTATATAAAGCACAGGTATTACAAATGTGAAGAACAACGAGGTCAGTGGGCAGAATTCTGGGAATGGGCCATATTTTTACAGTTTGATAAAGATGATTTTTATGGTGCTTGACGAATGGATTGACTTAATAGCAATTTTGTGAGTCGTACGACCGTAAGCGACATATAGGTGAACGGAAAAAGAGCTTCAAAATCTAAAGAGCCCATTCCACTCTTTGCTTCAAACTGCACTTCGCAACCGCTGAAATGCACTTCTTTACTTTTCCACTTCAGCTTCAAGTATTGCTTTAGACTCTCGAACCGAGGTTTTGTGTAACAACTGATATCAACTCAAGGTTCCTTCCTCTTTTTTTTTTTTCTCAGAGAACATCCAGCAGCTCTCATCGTGGGTATTACAGTATGGCCCATTTTTCTCCGTATGACGCAGAAGCAGAAAACAGACTTAATAGTGTAATGCAAAAAATAGCCCCACTTTGTGACATTAGTCATCTCATTCGATAAACTTCAGTCAAACGCACACTGTTTTTGTAGCTTGTCTCCTTTTCTGATAAGGCATGGTCAGTTATGGAGGGATGTGAGCAGAAAACACTTCCCTCAAGCTCGGGTTAATTTCTTTGCTCAGTTCTAAAATTAGTCTTTCCAGCACATTCTTAGCCGCAGACGCTGCTCTTCCAGTCGCACAAAGCCTAATTAACTTCATGAAGCTGGAAATGAACGAGAGATCCTGCAAGTGGGGGTAATCACATGCATATTATGTGGAGCTTTGTGCGAGATCATATTTGATTCTCAGATAGGCAAACTTGCGATGAATAACGTACTTGAAAGGAATCAGCATTACGGGGAATCCATAATAGGCCAAACTAATAAAATGTGATATCATAATGTTGAGCTTCTGTATAGATAACGATTTTGGAAAATTCTGCAAAAGCGGTCCGGATTATATCAAAACACAAAATTATGTTTTACAGTGACGCCCTATTTTTATGGCCAAGAATTTAGCATATTTCCCCCCTAAAAATTCTCATTATTGTTCTGTATCTGGCCAGTTTCTCATTACTCAATGATCTCCAGTAAATACAAGCGCATTATGCAATTCAAAACGGGATTTCAAAGTGCGTTTCGCGAATCATTTTAAAAATAATTTAGCATGCATAGACCAGAGGGGGGGAAATATCCTCCCCGCACCCCCCTACAAATCTCCCCCTGTCACGTCAAATATTTTTATTTCACAAAAAGATTAAGTATTTACATATTATGCAGCCTAGCTATTTTAAACATTGATATTAATTGAAATTGTGAGCAAAAAATCAGTATATTAGAATGATTTCTCATTTGACACTGAAGACTAATGCTGCGTCCGAAATCGCATACTACTTAAGTAGGTACTACATTTAAAACCGAACGTACTACTCGACTGTTAAAACAG
>JAUMHR010000087.1:102317-115623 GCA_032361145.1 Enteromius fasciolatus
ATTCTCGGCTTCTCCCTCGGACTCTGTATGTTCATCGCTCGACCTCTTGCCTGGTATTTTGGATTTGTCTCTGTCTTATCTCCACTATTACTGATCGCTGGTGTTTGACCATATCCTGTTTACACTGCTCGTGCACTTGTACAATAAATACCCTGCAAATAGATTCCACTGCCTTCGCCCTCATTCGTTACAAGTACAATAGTTATACATGTAGTTATATACATATGTGCACTATACACACAATATAATAAGTCTAACGTAAGTTAAATAGTTATATATGGTTATACATGTAGTCTATATTTAAACAAAACAAAAAAATGTGTTATGAAATTTCATGTTAAAAGCAAATAAACCATACAGCTTGGAAACAGTAACCAGGAACAAATTAAAAAGTGGTGTTGTTGACTACATGCAATTTATTCTTTTTCACTTCTTTTTTTGCAATTTTTCAGTACTATTTGCTGAAGTCATATCACGCAAAACTGAAATTGCCTTTTTTCTTAAATAATAACACTGATGATATACACAATGATATATTAACCACTGAACTTGAAAGTTCCTCAGTTTAAATTTCAAAATCTAGTCACCTTACATTAGAGTCTCTCTTTCTTTGGAAAACTTAATCTCGGGTCACAGAGAGACAGAGAAAAAAAAGAAAGAGAAAGTGAAGTGCGAAGTGGGAGTCTCAAGGCGAGTTGTCAGAGTGTATGTGAGAGTCTGAAGTTTATTTTCTTGCAAAAGAGCCCACTGCCTCACTACTGGTGACAGGGTTATGAGACATGGCAGGTCGTAGCATGAAGATACAGTATGCATACGGTTCAGGCTGCACACACACACACACCGCTGAGGTTTGGGAAAGGCAGCAGGGTTGGTTCGGAGGTGGAGATATGGGAAGAGATCTTATTGTTATACACCAGCTGCAGCAACATTTGCTGTAATGGATCCCTAAAGATCTGCTGGCTTTAATGTAGGGCAGTCCCCACACACTACCTGCTGGCAATTTCCTACAGTGTGGCTGTGGGAGGTCGTCTGTGTGTGTGAGAGAGAGAACCAGCAAATGTGTGAAAGAAGAAACTCTGTCTTTGTACACGTCCTGGCCATGTCCATCATGTATACCCTGCACCTGCTTAAAAAAAAAAAAAAAAAAAAAAAAATATATATATATATATATATTCCAGCAAACTGAGCCAAATAGACTAAGCATACTGTAGTATTTGGGTTAAAAAATAACCCAGAAGCGTATATCTGGGGTCCAAAATGAACAAAACGTGAGAAAAGAGTACAAAGACTTCATGATTAATGAATGAAAGTCACTGGCCAGGTAGCATCAATACTTGTTCAAATCAAAATTAAAAATAGTATATATACATATATATATATATATATATATATATATTGATAGTAGTATACAGTATTTTGATAGTGGCTCCCTGATCCCCGCTAATAAATAATGAAGATGAAGAAAGAATCAAGAAAATGTTTTCAATATTTTAAGATTTTTAAATGAAAGAAAAGAATTAAATAAAAATTAAACTTATAAAAGACACACAACCATATAACCAATAAACCAAAAAACAAAGTCAGATATTGCAAAAGCTAATCATGTTTTACTGCGAAGCCGTGGAGTTTTTAGTCCAGGATGGTGTGGAGAGAAAGAGGGAGTTTTAAGAGAGAGAAGCTGATCTGAAGTGATGTGGTCAGTGGCTGTAAATAATCTGGGACATTGTGTCTCAGTTCTTCAGTCTCGGCTCTGGCTAACAGCACAGACTCACAGGTAAGTTGCTAAGTCATGTCAGTCCCACTTAAAAGAGTCCCAAGGACAGTCATTGTATGGCTGACATCACATCCCACCAACATCCAGAACCCAAGCCCTCAAAGAGCCGAAGAAGAATGAAAGCAAGACCACAGCGGAGAGTGAAATGATGAATTAGTGACATCAGCTGTGTTCTGCTCCTCTGAGTGCACTGCTGTTTCGGAACGTGTCACGCTCAAAACGCAGGGAAACCCTTGAAATAAGCCAGGACCGCTTCCAGCAATGTGACATAGCATTCACAACACATTTAACCACAGCAATGCATTTAAAGTGGAAAATAAGGCTGAACGGACATTGACTTTGTCTCTCAGGGAATCACGGGCTTTTGAAATGTAGACTGATGTCACAGGTTAACATTACTTCTGACTAATAATAATAGAAGCAGTATAATATTAGTACCACAAGATATTATTACGACTCTAAAAAATCGAATTAACAAAATGTTGGAAGGGCAAAAAAATTTTTAGTTGAACTAATTGTATTGCTTGGGCTTAGTTGAGAAGACACATTATGCTGCACAAATATATTTTAAAAACATTAATCCATAAAACAAGTCAAAAGTTACTATAATGACTTTGATCTAATTTAGGTGTGTTGTATGATATTTTTTGTGTTTCGTAAAAAGACGTGACGAGATTGTGAGGTCTTTTTCTCTATAAGCCATTAACCTTTAATGTAATATATATATATATATATATATATATATATATATAATGCAAAAAATATTAAAAGTGAAACTTTAAGCCACATAATGCGTTCAAGGGTGTTAAATGCATTTCTGCATATGTAAACTTTTGCAATTTCTCCGTGAGGTAAAAAGACGGCATTAAACTATTTTCAAACGAGGCGCATTAAAGGGAATGTAACACAGCGTTTCTAGCCTTGTGAACGGAGCTTCAGAAGAGAAGTTCATCGTTCCAAGTGAAAATTAACATCTGAATCATTTCACAAGGCCGTTCAGATTGTCTCAGTCAGTTCCCTAGGTAGTGAATTACTAGATTCCATGAAATCTAGGAAAAAATCCATGAATAACTAGAAATACCATGGCTCAGTAAACACTGGGACAACTGATCAATAAATGTGTAAAACGCCACGATTCATCAACAACAGGACCATCATATTTCAATATTATTTTTATGCTATTTAAGTTAACTTAGCCTATAATATGAAATCTATGTTCTATCACAAATCCAGTCAGTATCAATGCTCCCACTGTTGTGCAATGGACAATTAAAATAATTTAAAAGGCACTTTTTCATTTTTTGAATTTAAAATGTACTTTTCTTTCTACATCAGGGTGTGGCCAAAGGTTTCATTGGTGCTTTGTCATCATTGCAAGATTTCAGATGCAACCCAGTCAGTTCTTCCAAGGCACCAAACACTCCATTATACTTTCAAGACTATTTGTCTGTTCAAATATCTGTCATTCTTATTCCAAGTTAAATGTAGCCACCCAGATCCAGTCTGTATCCAGATCAGATGGTGCAACAGCACCTAGCCCTGAATGTAAGCAGAGACCATGTCAGCTAGCTCCTTGAAGGCCTTGTTGGCAATCGGGACAGGATCATGAGAATCAACTCAATCATTAAACCACACCACGCTGGTTTGATGTGGCCAGAGAAGAACTGTCCTCTGTCCTTGCCTTTGTCGCCTTTGCCTTGCTTATTCAGGGACGTTTGGCTGATTGCACAGACATTATTGGAAGAGACCTAAACTGGATAATGTCAACACTGAATCACCAATGAAATGTCCTCTTGCATTATTTTCCTGTTTGATTTACTTATTTATTTTTTGACTTCTGCCTCATTTTAAAGATGTAATTGTGAACAATAACATTTGTAAATGTTTGTTTGCTAAAATTTTGTTTAGCTTGTTACTGTAGTTTATTAAACAAAATTTTAAGTGAATTTTGTAGTTGTATTACAGATGTAATGTTTGTCAACTGAAGCTTTAAAGGGATATTTCACCCACAAATGATAATTTGCTGTTTATTTATTGACCCTTAGGCCATCCAAGATGTAGGCGACTTTTTTTTTGTATTCCTGCATGTTTAGATTGTAAGACAAATGTTTTAAATTGAGATTGTTATTATATAAAGGCTAGTATGTGTCTTTTTAGTTATTAATAAACACCAGATAATCATTTTTAATATTTTTTTAACTATAAAAAAATGTGGTAATGTAAATCCTAGTTGAGGTAACATACTGTAAAACACAGAGTAAACGGATACATTTTAGTTAACATAACTAACTTCAGTCTCTCAATGTTTGACTAATGAAAACATTTTATTGGAATGGACTATAAAACTAGTTTGCTAAAGATTGAGCTACAAAAAAATATTAATTCAAATAACACTTTAAAGTCAGAAATTGACTCAACCTAAAATTTCTGTGGAACTAAACAATAATTAGTTAAAACCGCCTGACATTTTTTACCGTGTAGTTTTTGTTAACGTTTGCTATTTTAGACATATTACCTTGAAAATGAGTTGAAATAAAATTATATTTTATTTTTTAATTAGTTTGCACTTATTTCAAGTAACAACATTTTCAGCCAGACATTTCTAGAAATATACCAATATGTTGATTTGGTCCTTAAGGGACATAAAAATAAGTAAATAAATAAACCAGATATTGCAAAAGCTAATCATGAAATACCTGTGTTCTGTTTTTTTAAATATATTTTAAAATGTAATGCAATGCTTCTAATGGCAAAGTTTAATTTTCAACAGCCAGAAATTCCTGGAAATATACTAATATGTTGATAAGGCCCATATGGGACATTTTATATTATTTAAAAAAATAAAATAAATTAAAAAAAAAAAATATATATATATATATTATATGGGGGGGGTGGCATATATTTTTTATTTTAAAAATAATATAAAATTGTGCCACAAAGCACAGGAAAAACACACATATTCTAATAATCAATTTAGCATCCTTGCTGATTAAAAATAATAATTTCTCTCTTTCTAAAAAACAAATAAAAATCCTACTGACACCAAACAGCATGTGCATCTATATGAATCTGTGCCGCACACTGAAAAGCAGTGGGAAAAACTATTTTGCTGATACATCCCAATTGCTATTAGCTTCCCATTTAGTCGACACACAAGTCTGGTGCTCCAGAAGCACAGACAGCCATGACAGCATTTGGACGGATGGCCTGTTACGCTCACAGAGCACGTCATTAATCTCTCCTTTCCTCTCATTCAAATAAACAACACCATTAAGACAGCAGTTCTGCCCATCAACATACTGATAGTAAATAAGCCCGCTGTGTGGTTTGAAACGTAAAAGCAAGTTTATGGGCAGGCAGGCAATAATGATGTTTACTCAAAGGCTTCTGGTCCTCAAGAGGACGAACAAAGACATGGACATCAAGGGCAGATCACTTATAATCTGCCTCTAAACTCATAAAACACATGTCTATCCTCTATAGACAAACAATGACTCTTGTATTTTATATTGATGTGCGTATACAAGCAAAGTCTTAAATGTCTTCCAGATCGGCCCTCTTAAACGCAATAAAAATTAAAGTAGCCACTCAAACCAATCACACATGGCTTTGTGAGATATATTATTCAGCATGACCCTCATTCGGCCAATGTAACATGCTGTGGAGCTGTCTGAGGTTTCTTATATTGCAGAAGCAGCCATGGTAGCAGAAGGACAGGGTGATTTATAATGAGGCTGAGGGATTATCTAGCTGGGTCATAGAGAAATCAATGGACATTTTACATAGCAATCGGCCTCAATCAAAGGAACGCCTCTCGCTGCTTGGTCAGGCCATCGGCAGTAAGATTAGCGAATTAAACAGTCAATAGGATCTTCACTGCACAAGCAGACGCATGTCGAAATGAAGGATTGTTTCGCTTGTTATGATACAAGCATCTCAATTTTTATTGCTCATAATCCTCATGGCAACCAGCTCCAACATCCCAGCACTGCAGAGCCGTTTACATGGGGAAGCTGCACTCACATCTATATAAAAAGAAATACATAAGAAAAAAAAAAAAGAAATAAATGCTTGCTTGCTTAATATTGCATTATATTATAGTCTATTAAGCAAACAATAAGCCAATAATTAAAAAAAAAATGTAAATGCATATTATTGATTATACTTAACAGGTAAATAGTTTATATTAAAATATTTATGCTAATTTATGTTGCAAAAAATTACTAAAATGTCCAAAAAAAAAAGTTTGAAATGATAAATGTTAATTTAAGCACAACATTACAAACGCAAGCACAAATATTCAATATAATAGAATACTAAAATCCTTAAATAATTAGTTATATTATTCATTTCATCAAAATAAATGTTATTCACATTTAAATAATGTATTAAATATTATTAAAATACTATTATAATAAATGTGATATATTTAAATAACTTAATATAATAAATATTGTTAAAATAGCATTGTATACAACATAATTGTATAGATAGATAATATAATAATATAATGTAATAAAATACAATATACTATAATTAGGGCTGTCAAACAAACAAATATAAACGTTTTTGTTTACGTAATATGCATGTGTACTGAGTTTGTTTATTGTGTATATAAACACACACATATACAGTATATATATTTTAATATATATTTATATTATTATTTTATTAGAATATATATATATATGTATACACACACACACATGGTTATACAGTATATACACATGGATGCGTTTGTATTTAAATACATACATTACATACAAACTAAATATTTTGAATGCGATTAATCACGATTAATCATTCGTCAGCACATAGTATAGTATAGTATATCATAACATAAAAGACAGAAAGTACTTTTAATATATCCACATAAAATAGATAATCCTTTATATTTTTATGTTTAATTGTTTGACAGCACTAACTAGAATAGAACAGAGATTAGAAGTACATTGAATACAACACAAAAATACAACGGACAGACCGCTCGATAAGTGAAAGTGCTTTCAAAAAAGCAGCAAAAAGGTGAAAATGGCATAACCTGGACCTGTAAGGCAGACTCATTTTTCTGACCAACAGAACAAGAAAGTGGTATGAGCAATAAGTCCCTGCCTGTGGCGTGATGAGTAAAGCCCAGGAGCGGACAGCAGACCGGCTCACTCTAGACATGCTGATGAAATAATCAGATTTGACATAATACATAATTGTGTGTCGTGCACACTGTAAAACAAGCGACTGGGGGAGGAATAGCAAGAGACAATGGAAGAGTTAAGCAAGTGAATGAGCATTACGTCATTGAAAGCTAAATCTTTTGTAATATATGTTCTGTGCTACTCAAGCAACAGCTGTACTCCCTATTCACAAAAGGAATGACAGCTTGTCTTCATAATTTTACCCTGTCGATCAAACTCTGAACATCAGCCATTGTGCACAGTATAGACCAGAAAATAAATATGCAAATGAATGGTTCTGACTCCCTTCAATTTCAACTAGAACGGCTCTTTTTCTTTCAACCCATTCGCCCGTTTTTGGTCAAAAATGCAAATGCAAAAGGGCTTGTGGGGCGTAATTGAGGCGAGCTGTTAAAAACATGATTGACATCAAACATAGCACAAAATTCAAACATACTACGCTTCAATAAACATCTGAATAATTGCATTTTCCAATGGTACGCACTACCAATCAAAACATGATATATTTTGATTAGAATAATAAACGAATCACATATTAAAGCAATCTCTCTCTCTCAGTACATGGGGTGCTTTTTTATCCCTGTGTTCCCCAAAATCTTAAGTGTATAAAAGCCGGTGTCATTTGACGTTCTAGTTGTGTCTGACAACTGATTATGCTGGATTTAGTTTATGAATGAGCGAAGAGAATTTTTCTCGAAACCTTCCCAAACAATGTGGTTGTGTTCCTCATATTTATAATCCTATGAAACAGACAAGACAAGGCTGGACATGATCCATAACATCAAAACCACTTTAAATTATAGAAATATATTTATTGTTAACCAGAGCTGCATCTTTCTGCTCTAACACACTAAAATAATGTTTGTATTGGCATTAATGATACTTTAGCATTAAATGTAACATAAGGGTACGTTCACGAAGCGTCTAAAAACGAGTGGAAAACGCACCACTTCCTCCACCAACTTCAAAGCACTTCGCGCTCGCGTAATGTAATGTCTGCTGTTACTTGGCAACCATGAAAGCATTGTCAGTTACAAAATCATTTCTGCCTTGAGATTTTAAACTGCGCGGCTCTGTTGAAAATGAAGAGCTTGCGCGCACAAAACGCGCTGCATGTGAACGGCCCCTAAGCCTTTGGTGACACATACACCACGAAATTAAATAGTGAATCTCTCCCCTGTCGTCTCCCCTCACGTGGATTGTCCCGCAAGAAGAAACGGCGCCCTGGATGTCAGTGGATGGCGCGCACAGTCTACGAACACAGGACGCTCAGCTTTCACGAAATGGCTCAAATCTAATTTTTATTAAGTTTTAATTGATCAATAAATACCATCCAAGGCTGACTTTTCCAAAACAATTCTTTATTTTCTGCTAAGAAGAAACCCCAGATGTTATGTGAAGTATAGCTCCATTGTTGTTCAAAGTAAAAGAAAAGGGGGGAAAACAAGGTCATATTATGTTACTTTTAATAAATAAAAATGTGAGGTGAAAAAAATCAAAGAAATTCTCTTTTTTTATTGTATTTTTGCCGTATCAAAAACATACCGAACCGAACTGTATTGTATCGAACCGAACCGTGACACCCCTAATATATATATATATATATAGTAATAATAAACATTTAACAGTACTAAAATTTTGTTAGAAAAACTAACAATAATAATTTATTTAAAACTAAATTAATTAAAATAATAATAATAATCATAATTAAAATAATAACAATAACATTATATCTTATTATTAAATTAAACTTTAACAGATTTTTAAATTAAATATCATCTCAGTATTAAGTAGTTTGTGTCATTTTAAGTTGAGGTCTGTATGTAATTAAAGTAGAAATTCAATACCCAAAAAATCTTCATGATAGTATTATAAAGAGATAAACTTTCTTAATGTGCGGGTTCACCTAAGCCAGAGAGGTTGAAGACCCGTGATTTATGCTGATCTAGCATTCAGCCGCCTAAAGTTTGTGCTGATCTATTTTCACCTCTCTGAAATGCCCACAGTGCCCAAGGTTTCCTTGCAGTCGAATGTGAATGCTCAGCAGGAACTCTGCAGGGACTCCACCACAAAGCAGAGCGCTTCAGATTTTTTGCCTTTTTGGCAATAATGAAACTTTAGGATGGGAAAATAAATGTAACGAGTGAGATAATGAATGTCAGCTAGAAACTGAACCCGAGTCCATCTTTCACAGTGTCTGTTGTCCTGCTCATGAAAGCTGTGTGATCCAGGCCAGAGTTCTATTCCAATACACTTTGAACGTGACTTAAAAACACGTCCCTCCAGCGCTTTTTGATAATGCATTCATCGAACATCCATAACGTAAACACATACACACGTCCCATGTTAGCTTCCAGCCCTATAGCCAGTCAGAATCATTTATGATCCTCGATAGACACACGCACATACACTCTCTCTGCGTGATTGCATGCCCTTCATCTACTCCTGCTGTGTTCCCACTAGGGGCTTGTATTTAATCCTTTCAGGCGTGGGAATATGGCACGTGTTGAATATGGATTCATACAATTCCCCTCCAGTTAACTCTACTACTGGTGTACGGTCCCACACAACCAAGAAAAAAACACCAACACACACATACAAGCTACTTGCTGAGTGAATGTGTGTGATACAGCTCTCCTCTTTACGCTGGGGTTTGTGTTAGCTTGTTTTTCAGCTCTATATACAGTATGTATGATGGTTACGCTACAGTCCTGCGGTAGGAAAGTGTCAAGAGCGAAGAACGTAACACCAATACAACACGGCACTGCAGGGCTGTGCTGAAACCTCTCTCTCGCTCGGGCTTTGGATGTTTTCACTGCTGCAGAACAGCGGCAACAAAATGCCATGCTGACTTCACACTCTGGAATGGCCAGAGTCAACTGTGATCGGTTAAGGTCAAGTCTAAATTGCAGCGTAGAGTCTGGGAAAAAGAAGACTGTGTGAAGTAGTCCAGGTTTAAAGATCTAACTTGTATGAGTTGTTCACAAGTGTTTAACAAGATAGATCCACATCTATAGTATGCATGGTAGTAATGTCTTCTGTCATCATCATGACTGGATTTTATAAGGAATGGTAAAGTAAATAATCTGCAAAAAAAAATAATAAGTAAAAAGTAATGATAAAATAGAATAATAACAATAATTCTGGGTTAAAACTGTGTATCAGCAATTTAAAAATTTAGTAAAATAAACAAATTAATAAATATAAAAAAAGATTATATAAACAGAAAGACCAACTGTGTTTTATTTTTTAACAAAATAAGAAAAATCTGATATATGAATGATATCTTGTTCTTTTAAAGCCATGTGCTAAATGTTAAATAAATAAATAAGTACTGAGTAAAGGTACATTTAAAATGAAAGTAAACAAATGTATAAGAGTAAATGTATCAATGTATAAGAGCTGCATAAATGCAGATAGTTTTAAATTAAACTAAATTAAATCAATGAAATAAATTATGTGTAGCATCAATTTAAAAATAAAATAAATTAAACAAATTAATAAATAAAAAAGGGTTATATAAACAGAAAGACCAACTGTGTTTTATTTTTTAACAAAATAAAAAAATCTGATATATGAATGATATATTGATTGATATATTGTTGTTTTAAAGCCATGTTAAATAAATAAATAAATACTGAGTAGAGTACATTTAAAATGAAAGTAAACAAATGTATAAAAGTGTAAATGTATCAATGTATAAGAGCTGCATAAATGCAGATAGTTTCAATTTAAAAATACAATTAATTAAACAAATTAATAAATATTTAGAAGAGATGACAAACAAAAAGACTTGTGTTTTTATGTACAGTAGACTTGAGAGAAATAAAAAATAAAAAAAGATATATAATGATATCTTGTTCTTTTAAAGCCATATGGTAAAAATGAATTAAATAAATAAATACTGGGTAGAATACATGCAAAATTAAAGTAAACAAATTAAGAAATGTATAAATGCTGTATATATGCAAATGTTTTCTTATCGACTTTCTGAGAAAGTGGGAAATTTAATTTAATTTAATTAAATAATTAAATAAATTCTGTGTAGCATCAATTTAATAATAAAATAAAATAAACAAATGAATAAATATTTAGAAGAGATGATATAAAACAGAAAGACTTGGTCAAAGTGGGAAATTATTAAATGAAATTATTGGATGAAAACGAAACAAACTCTACGTACATGCGCTGGATCTCAACTCCAAGTGTAAACAGGATTGGTGTCTCTTACGGTTCTGAAATCCTTACATTGATTATAGGTCAGATGTAGTTAAACCTTGACTCTGACCCTTCTGCTTCTCTCTTTTCCAGACGGCAAGCCATTTTTTTCTCTCTCCAGCCCTCTCCTCTGTGTCTCAGCATGCAGAGAAGTATTAAATCAAGCCCAGCATCTCTTGGTCTCGCCGAATTCTGTCTGCAATATTTAATATCAGATTCAATTAATATCTCCACAGTCCTTACAAACACAGGCCCACAATTAATCATTGCCGAAGCTCATCCCTCATTGTCAGAATAAAATCAAATAATCCTGATAATACTGATCTGGGAGGATCCAGAGCAAAAGTCATGGGGATTTTCAAAAATTCTGAAAGACAGAATTCACTCATTATTGGGTTTAAGATGACGAGAGATATGAAAAGCATAAAAAAGCACGGTTAAATAAAACTAAAACTGAAAAAAAAAAAATTCTAATCCACTATAAATGTATTTTTAATGCATAAATTATGCCTTATAATGCCTATATAAAAAAAACAATATTTAAAAAAATATTAAAAATATTTTCACTCTATACTGAATAACAAAAGATAGTCAATAACACTGAAAAATTAATTACTGGTTTTGGATGAGGGGCAGTATGCTGGGCGTCAGTAGGATCTTGATGAAAAGACAAAATATGGCAGTTCACCAACATGTGTTGGACTTTGGTGTACTAGTTTGTTCCCAGCAGACCGCTTTACTACAGAAAACCAGTTTTCTGTTAGCATTCATGTTCTAAATCAGTCTTTCCAGCAGGGGAGAGCACAAAAAACTAAATATCAAATGCAGAGTTAGCATGTGGTGTAATGCTACATTTTAATGGAAGCTGATCAGTGCACGCAGCGAGGGTCCTTAACCCTCTGGTTGATGCCCTCAGTCCTGGCATAAGAGAAGACTTCCTACTCAGTTTCTGCTTTCTGATTACCACACAGACTAATTATCTTTCCCCCGTCTCATCTGAATGTGTTTGTGGAGAGAAGACGCAGCTTTAGGCAAACAGCAACCGGCACCAAACTGTGCTCAGACCAACACAGTGAGAATACAAACCACAAACGGCTGCAAGCGCAAGACACATTTACACCAAAAACGCTCTCAAATACACTCACAATATATCTTGCATTTTGGTGCCAATTCTTCCAAGTAACAGTTTTAGAGTCGATGATCATTTGGTGTTAAATAAACAAAACCGAGATCCATGATTCTGTGAGAAGCTGTGAGAATCATAATCTGATTTTGTTCTTCGGGTACCTACATAAAATGATACAACTTTGGGGAGATTGTAGGACAGGTCTGCAGAAGAACATCCACATTATTTACTACCAGTGGAAGAGACTGCCGGCTGGAAACTCACTGTTTACAGTGCCTTGTCCTCACAGATCCCCAAAACAGCAGAACAATAACAAATATAAACAGAGGAGAAAAAGAACAAGCCAAAGCAGAAGACAAGAAATATTATACCCTACAGGTCTTTATTTGCTACTGTACTGAGCATCTTATAAAAGTGCCTAACATACTAAAATAACGCACTAATTTAAAAAATGATAAACTGATCATTAATAAAGTATGAAAATACAGTTATTAAACATTATATTTATAAGCTCAAGAACAAGGCATTTATAGATGCACTTGTGAAGTTGTAAACGGTTTACTAAAGCATAATAAGTGTTGGAACAATGGTTTATAAAGGATAAAATAAATGCTTACTAAGGCTTAATCATTCATAGTGTGTAGTTATTATAAAGTGTTAACGATTACTTTTAAAATAAATAGCAATATTATATCTTTGGAAGGAAGAAATGTAGGAAGCAAACATATTTGACTTAAATAGTCTGAATTATTATTATAATTATTATTGCATAAATAGTTACATACGTAACAGCATAAATAGAATTGAAAAACCTATATTACATTTGGCAAGAAGGAAGAAAGGAATAAGAAAACAAGTAAAACAAATATTTTAATTAAATAATTTGATTATATTATTATTATTATTATTATTATTATATAAATAGCAATATTTTATCTTTGGAAGGAAGAAAGGAAGCAAGGAAAGAAACAAATATTTTAAATTATTACTTTGATT
>JAUMHR010000087.1:222764-246641 GCA_032361145.1 Enteromius fasciolatus
AAGAAGGGAGGGAGGTAATGAAGAGGGGGTGGAAAGGGAGGGGGCTGGAGATGGTCTCTCTCTCTCTCTCTCTCTCTGGCTGCCGGGGCCCAGCAGTGCCCTAAGGCAGTGGAGACAATAACTGACACATTTCTTAACCTAGTGTAGTGATGCCCCATATCCTGTAGTCTGGACCTTCCCTGTTCCCCCAGCATCCCGAGCTTTCCTTTTATCCCCATCCATCAGAGAGAGCTGACAGGCTGCCACAGGGGGACTAACAACACATACACACACACACACACGCAAGCAAAACACCTCTGAAACCTCCTTTCACACCGGGCTCCCTGACAACTCGGTGATAAACACAATATGCAGAAAACTGCATATTAAAGAACACAAATGATTATTATGTCCACAGGGCAGTGGTACAATACTAACCAATATGATAGATGACGCCGCTGGAAGGTTTTATGGGTGCCTAGGAACAGGCAGAAACAAAAGGAGATGAAATTGCAAAGCAGGGAAAGGGAAATCACTTTTGTGTTATAAAAAATCATTCTGAGAGGGGAAATAATAGAGGTAACAGCATCGGCTGCAATTATTTAATTGAAAAACGTTGGGAAACCGTATAAATTTATGCAGAATTATCGCCCCATCCATGAGAAATGTTAATATTTCAAAACATTGGGACATTTGTGAGTGTAATTGCAGCGTTTTCTGGAGTGTGAGGAGCGTGTGAATGTCTGCTGGTGTGGGCAGGATGAGCAGGAAACAGACAGGGACATGTTGACAGACCTGAGACCAGTTTTGTCATCTGATCAAATTTTCATGGCCAGGCTCTGCTGCTTATGACTGCAACTGCATTAGAGTCCTGTGATAGGAGAGTATTGGTATGAGGACACGTTTTTCCATCTGTTATTTTTGTCCTTCCTTCCATCCATCCATATTTTTCACTTCTGTATTCTTTATTTCTTTCCATCCATCCATCCATCCATCCATCCTTTTTTCTCTTCTTCCTTCCTTTTTTCATCCCCTCACTCTTTCTTTCCATTCTTTTTCATCCACCCTTCATCCATCTTTCACCTTCTCTCTGCCTTCTGTCTTTTTTCTTTATATCCATACTTATTCATTTTTCTCTTTCCTTCACCTCTCATTTAATCCTTTATTTCTTCCTTACTTCTTCCCCTTTCTTTGTGTTTCTGCTTTCTTTCCTTACATCCTTTCTTCTTTAGTGTCCATTGCATCTTTCTTTAAATCATTCCTTTCATCCATCCATCCATCCATCCATCCATCCATCCATCCTCTTCTTTCTTGCTTTTTTATCCCCTCCCTTTCCTTTCATTGTTTTTCATCCAGGAGTCATTCTCCTCCCCTCTCTTCATCTATTCGTCCATCCTTTCATCCCTTTTCTCTCCTTCCATCCATGTTTATTTATTAATTTTCCTCTTTCCTTCACCTCTCAATTTATACTTTTTTACCCATTATCCATCTTTGTTCTTCCTTCCCTTTTTCCTTTTCCCATCCCTTCATCCATCTTCTCATGTTTCAAGTGTCTCTTGACTCTTTTTTTGTTTCGTCCGTCATCAATGCTTTTCCTCCTTTCTTTTCCATTTTTCCATCCTTCTCTCCATCCAACCATCTTTCCTTCTTCTCTCCTTTCTTATTTTGTCCCGCGTCTCTTTCTTTCCGAATCTTTTTCCTTACTTCCTTCTATCCCTTCTTCCTTTAAAAATGTTTATTTCTCCCACACTCAATATTTTTCCTTCCATTTATCCTCTAATATTTCTCTCCTTCCTTCTGTGATCCCTTCCATCTCCTCTCATCCACCTGTCATCCATCTTTCTTTTTCTGACTTATTCACTTTTCCTGCATCTATGCATCCTTACTTCCTTCTTCCCTCCCTCCTTCATCCATTCTTTATTTCCTATTTCTTTCCCTGCCTCTGTCCTTCCTTTTTTAAAAACAAAAACAAAAAAACAAAGTCCCTAACAAAGAATTTTGCTACATTTTGCTATTTTGTTAGAAAAAAAATGCTTACAAATCTATAAAACAGGGACGAATCCACAGGTCTTATTTAATGTCTGTGTTTGCCCTTTTTATGAAAGAGCCATCATTAGCATGAATATTTAGATGCTGCTATATCACGTGCATGCCGCCGCTTGCTTTTAAATGGAGCTCCTCCTATTAATGATCTTAATGATGAGAAAGGGCGAACATCCTCACAAAGTCGGCCCAGCCAATGCACCTCCGAGGCCTCGCCGCTACACTTTATGATGATGTTCTGTGCAATTAATCAAAGTGGCGTTTATTGCTTGTGCCAGACATATTAAATTGCTCCCTTGTCCTTAGGGCTCCGGGGCTACTGGGTGTCATTACGGCCCCGCAATCACTAAAACTCATTTCCTGTTTTTGCTACAGGTCACATAATCTAAAAAGGTGCCCGGTCTCCTCTCCGATTGTAACATAAACTATATTGGAAATGGGAGTAAATTATAGAAAATCCAGTGCCTAGAATGTATTTGCGTAATGCGTTCACAACATATGTCTGCTTTTGCCCTGTGCTGATTTGAGAGGCAGCGGGTTTTATAATGTAGCCATGCAAAGAATATAAAAACAAGAGTTATATGCTGCGTTTCCTCCTCGTTTGATCAGACTTGTGTATGAAAACAAGCTCTTTTGTCCCCTTCGTCTTAAGTGGCAACATCTCTCTTATGGCCACAATAAACAGCTCATTAACAAGCAGAGCCTGCTCCTGTCTGGTGTGTGGTAATACAGGCCACTAGCAAAGAAACACAGATAATGTATAATCACACTCACAAACGTGTGAACAAATGTGACGAGTTGCATTAAAGTAGCAAAGCTGACTTAGGAGACCACTCTGAGATAACATAGCCATGCTCTGTCCCAAAACCTAGTGTGCTGCCTAGAGGGAGCATTTTAAGGTATGGTAATGAGGTGTTATATTTATGATGCAAATTCTAATAGTTGCCTTCAGTCTCAAAATACACTGTGATGTACTTAGTGAGAAAAAAAGTTCCAAGAAATTGCAAATAATAATATAATCATAAATAAAGTTTAATTAAACAATACAAACAATGATAGGAAATAAATAATAAATAAATTATATAATTATTAATAATTAACTAGCAAAAAATATATGATTATATTACATTTGCTTGTTCAAATGTAGAGTAAGAACAGTAATTTAAACCAATTTAAATGATTGTTTTATATTTTAATTTGCTTAAATGTAATTTATTGCTGTAATGGCAAAGCTCAATTTTCAGCAGTCATTATTTCAGTTTTCAGCGTCACATGACCCTTCAGAAATCTTTCTAATATGCTGATTTGATGCTTAAATATTTCCTACTATATTTAAAAACACTGTTGTCCTGCATAATATATATATATATATATATATTGTGAAAACTACTGTGCAAAACATGATTTTTTAGGATCCTTTGATAAATAGAAAGTTCAAAAGAACAACATTTACTTGAAATAGTAATCTTTTGTGAAATTATAAACATCTTTCTGTCACTTTTCAGATAATGCAGTCTTAAAAAAAAATAAAACAAAACTTTTTAAGCAGTAAGCAGAACTTTTAAACAGTATTGTAAATAAACGTGTATATACTGTATGTAATTTTTTTCTGCTATTTATCCAGTACTATGAATAATTATGCTTGTTAGCTTTAGCAACCTGCTAGAATCAAAATTTACTAGAATCAATTTCTGAAATTGCTGCCTTTGTGGAGCGTTCCAAATTAGTAATTTACTGAGTTTCCATGATTGTTAGGAACTTAAAATACGGTCTTAAAAGTCAGCTGCCTATGTAGGAAACAGGAAGCTTGCAAGGTTTTGGAACAGAGCTACAAACGAACGCACTGAGACATCGAAAAAGATGTACGGACCCTGCCTACTTCGAAAACTTTTATGTCTGTCATTTCTTGGCAGTGGGTTTTTGGATGACTTATCAGATAGTGTCCCTGGCTCTTCGATGTTAAAATTAATCAGACCATCGCTAGGTCTCTCTTTCTATATACCGCGTGAGCCCTGATCCGACGGGTCAGTCTTCATGAGATAATTTGCAGCTGCAGTCGGAATGGGAGGGTGGGGGAGGACAGTTATTTCAGTGGGACAGGCAGTTAGTTAGCCTTGCCATCAGGGTGGCATCTGTCATCCCACAGTGCTACTGCTTGTGTCCTATGATGGATGTCACAATTTGGACCATCAAAATAGGAGCCCCCTGCTGCTTTTAATTGCCAAAGCCGGGCGCTGGCACATTTGTTATTACCGAGAGCTTGTTACGTCACACCAAATGAATTAACAGGTGAAGATAATAGATGTGCACCCGGGCGACCCGGTCTACAGCCCCTATGAGGGCCCCGAGTAATTATGGGATAATAAATGTTCAGTATTGAAGCAGTGGGGGGCAGCATTAGACAGGCAAAAAAAAGCCTCCCTGACGGGCTGTATGGAAATATGCTCCACAGCCAGCAATGACACACACTCATCAGCTGCCTGACAGACGCTTGTATAATTAGACCTGTAATACATACAATTAAAAAATAGTGAAAAGTGTGCAATTTTACAGGTATAAATATATTCCATCGATTCCATCGTTTCATTAAAATCATTAAAACTTGGCACTGCAAGGTCTGCTAGAGTAAGTGCAGCGGTGGCAGCTTCTTGCAGACAGAATATCTATAACAGAAAGTAATGGGTTGTCTACAGCTGAGTACAGAACTTCTAAGGATGTACAAAAACTCCCCAAAACACAGTCATGATGTCTGCTGAACCTTTGTGGCAATTACATACCACCATTAAAACCAACCTGGGCTCATTAAATATACATGCCTCTACCTACTTTTTTGCAGACCTCCAAAAACATAGCTATCCATACCTATACAGTCTACATACTACAGTCTCCAGCTGGAATAATCAGGCAGTAAAACGCCAACAAATTTTATTCCCTTTCACATAAATTATTATTACAATGGCAGATTATTGACTGATAAAGACTTTTTGTGTGGTTTCTTGCACAAAACTTACCAGAGTGCATGATTTGTAAGGCAAATTTTTTTTAAGGGCGCCTATTATGCATTTCAAATATTTCAAACTACTCCAATCTTTTTCGCGTTTTCCTCATTTTACTGATGACTGCTTCTATAGGGAGGGGTTTATTGTGGCATTCACAAACACTTGCTCTTGAAAGATGGTTTAGAATTCAGTTTATCTGGACCTGCTGGCTCCACTGAATCACAACCTGTAAATATGATATATAATGCAAGTTTACATTTTCTATTGGGCATTCGAAAAAGGAACTATGGCAATGGTTGGATCGTTTCCAACACAAACTGAATGTGATATACCAATAACAACAGACTGCCCCATCTGACCAGAGCATAGTAAGCTCATGGAAAAGAGTGGTTTAGAGAAACTGAATCTTAGAATGGCTTCATATAATTAGTTTGAGAATCGCTGGAAAATGAGGTGATATTGAACGCATGCTTTGAAAAAATGTTTTTTTGACTTTGAATGCATGTAAACCTATTGTAGTAGACACCTAAAACAATAGTAGGAAAATAGCATAAAATGGGCACTTTAATGTTTGCATTACATACAGTAACCATATGTATTACTTTTCCTAAATGGTAAACTTGCTTGATAGCGCACCTGATTCAGCATTCAGAATGTAATGCAAAGTGAAACGATAAAAGAGAGAAAACAAAGTCACAATAAAAGAACTTCTAGAGGACTTGTAGAAGCAAGTTGAAATAGCATGGTTGTCTGACAAAACACTTTTCTCATCTTACATTTATTTTTGGTAACGTTAATAGTTACATTTATATAATAGGTGCTTAGTGTAGGGTGGTACATTCCATGTATGTGTACGTGCCACTTACTGAACGTTTCATTCTTTAAACCGGTTTGGTGCATGCAACAACCAGTGAAACACTGTGTCTGTTTTTATTTCTGACAGCCGATTCAAATTTTAACTTTGACATGTTTAGTATGGACAGCCTCAGTTTGTTATGCAACATGCCCGGTGTAGACACGATTTACAATAATCTGTTTTGGATAAAACACACACATTTAATTTTAAGTTGTTATGATGCATACAACCAACAATAAAACTTTGTCATATTCTTGTTCATCTGTTTTAAACAAAACTAAACGCAGTTTGAGCGCCACTCTCTGGACATTAGACTCTTAAAGTGTTGAAACACATAAAAAGCAACATAACATCATTTTGCAGCAATGTCACCACAGCCACATATTTCCAGTGAGCCTGGGTTGATCAAAACCAGGAGAATAAATATAACCGGCTCAAAACTGGAGGCAGTGGGAGTCAGCGCATTCTGTAGAGCGTCAGCCAGAGATGGCCAGATATAAATAAGCACAGAATGTCTTAAGCAAACAGAAATTATACAAAATTAATTAGCGAGCCCCGGATGATAATTACCGGTGGTGAGCGGCTGGGCCTTTGCGTGGGGCTGGAAAGAGCCCAGGCACAACAGAATTTGGGAGGATGTGGCGCGAGTCTGCGTTTGCAGCCCGCTGCCGCCTCCGCACAAACCTCTGTAATTACTAACTTACATTTCTCTCGTTCGCCTTCACCTTTCATTTCACAGTCATTTGGGAGAGCCAAGGTAAACCAGAGGACTAATTGGCAATAGACGATTCCACTGGTGAGGCGTAATGCATTAAAGATGTGGGGCTCTGGCTAGTTATGAGCAGCCAAATAAACATTAGCCTTTAGCCATGCAGCTAACCGTCAGTATCCTGCCCTACACACAACCCCCTCCTTCTGTCTCTCTCTCTATCTCTAGCTGTCTTTCTTCCTTACCCGTGTCTCTCTCTCTCTCCATCGAAGTACTTTATTACCAGTGCATCAGTAGACGTAGCAAAAGCAGTTCCAAGTCCTTTACTGGCATGACTGTCATACATTCAAAAGAAGATCCAGAATCTATGGGGTAAGAAAACAAACAAAACAGACAAACTCTCTCTGTAAATTTTAATTTTAAAACAGCTTTACTTAAATGATTTTTAGGTTTATAAGCATCAACATACATTATAAAAAACCCTAATAAATAAATTAATAAACGACGGGAAAAACAAATAAATACATAAACAAATTAGTAAATAAATATTATTTAGGCTCTCCCCTCTTTCTATTGCTTTTCCTGTCCCTCTCTTCATCTGTCTCTCTCTTTCTCTCTCTGCCAGTGTTTCTCCCACTGCCTCTATGTTCTTATGCATGATGTGTACTGTAGCTCATGCTGAATGATGGTTGAATGACAGAAGAAACTTCTTCAAACTGAGGGCTGAGGTCTTGTGTATGACAACAGGATGTCCATGCAGCTGTCAAAACACTGAGGTATGCATGCATGTGTGTCTATACTACATGCTAACGAAAGGCAACTGCGTTCTGTCACAAACATGCCCTGTGAAATGGACTGGAAATCATGGCAGCACCTCCTATGTGGTCTGTATGTTTTCCAGAAGCCGCAAAGGCAGGAATTCTATTTTTGGCAGGGACCTTAGTGTAGCGTCCATGCCTTAATGTACAATGATGTGTAAAGTAATCTGCCATTTAAGAAAAACGGCCTGGTGGGAAGATCTTATTCAACTCTAAAGACTCTCTGTGTTTCCACAGGAAAGCTTTGCATATGAATTTCTGGGAACGCAGAATATAACAATGAAAATAAAACTGAATTATAAGATATCTGGCTTATGTATGGCTAATTTGATCAAAATATAGCCTTCAGGAACAATGACTTCAATTAGAATTGCTGTGTTTGTCTTACAAGAGCAGTTTAAAATGGTAAACATGCTTTGTGTTTGCAATAATACATGGCAGTTTATGAGTCCAATGTCCATTCATATCCACAGCGACATGCTGCTTTCTAAGAATGTATCAGAGTAATACTCTATCAAATATAATACATGCATTGTCCTTCTAATTACACCAATTTTCTAAATGATCTAATTATATATTAATCAAAATCACTTTTCATAGATGTAAGTCATTGCATGCGCAATGCATATGAACTCTTCATATAAATATGCATATACTGTATACATCTATATATATATATGACAACAGCCAGTGCTCCATCTGATCTGATCATCGTCCAGTCTGTCTGGAACGGCATGAAGTAATAGAAAAAACTGAGACAGACTTAATCCAGAAGAACTGTGGCAACGTCTTCAAGATGAAGAAAAAAACCGACCTGGAAAGCTACCGCAAAAGATAGAAATAACCCACTTAAAACCATTTTTTGTTTGTGAAAATATTAGTGGCCTAAGACTTTTGCACAGTATAGTATATATAGTAAAAGTTCACTTTGGCTATCAATCAGTAGAAACGGGTAGATGTAACGTTGAAATGAGTGTCTTAAAAAGCATCAAAAATCCATATTATACAGGGAAAACACTTAAAACTGACCACTAAAGTATCATGAGAAAAAATATTTGAGTAATTGCTGCTGAAAATTCAGTTTCAGTAAAAAAATAGCAGTAATAGTGTAAAATGTTATTACTATTTAAAATAAATGCAAAATAATATGTTTACACTATTACTGTTATTACTGTATTATTATTATTTATTTAATTTATTTTTCTTACAGAGCTTAAGAGACTTATTTTATTTCCAACCCAAAAACCTTTGAACAGTACTGTATCTATATTTATCGAGACTTACCCTGCTGTAGAGCGTAATGGATAAAGTTTAGAGATTTATTTATGTTTCTTTAAAATTTCATAGCAACATCACAAACATAAGGGGTACATAGTTTTACTTCAGATTCTGGCACATCTGGTGAACGACAGCTTTAGAGGGGGGCTTGTATGGATATTCAGTGAATAAAACATGCAGAGAGCAGAATGGAAATGGTTCTGCTTGTCATATTGGCAATGATTGATAGGCACCCCAGTGCAATGAACAGAGAGACACCTGCTATTTGGCCATGCCTCACCGTGTGCTGTACGCTGAATGGACCTGGTCCTGACTGCCATAGAGAAATGCTGAATATTTTTGAGCCCGATCCCTAACCCGTTTAAGTGAATATATATATATATATATATATATATTATATCATATACTCACCCCTTTTTCCACAGAACACGTAAGGAGGCATTTTGAAGAAGTTTTCCATGCAGTTACACTAAGCAAGGACTCAGAATAGGATGCAAAAAACAGTATAAGTATTTAGCAATAGCTTTTCCGACTGAAAAATTAATCTTAGGAATTTCTCCTTTCGTGTTTCACTAAAGAAAAAGTTAGGAGCGACATGAAAGTAAATGATGACAGAATATTCATTTTTAATTCTTCAAATTCTTATAGCTTCTGTAAGACAGCCTTGTTTGTAACTGAAGGTTGAGATAAAAGGAGAAATAAGGATTTTTTTAATGACTATGCGACCATACTCACACTACTGTTTAATGGTACTGGACACTGGGGTTAAATGTGTGTGTGTTGGATGGGGGAGGTGTGAATATTGAATGCCTGTTTGCGGTCTGTACTTGCATGCTTACAGACCAATACATCAAAAAATGTAAAATATTCAGCATCAAAAAGGCAAAGGGTACATGCCTGATGATCTTAATTGCCCCATATTTTTGATGTCAAGCAATCATAACGCCTTCAAAGTGACACAAATTGATTTGTACGTCGACAGCAGCGTGCTTATGAAAAAAGACGGCGGTGCGGTTAATAGAATGAGTCTGTCTTAGCGGCTTCGGACGCTTTTTCAAACTAAAGAGAAATGCAAATGCGTTCATACTTGAGTAGCTCAGACATCTGTGGGGTTAATGGAGGTCTGAATATTGCTGTCCACCGCAGTGTTATTCCTTTAAAGACAGAATCAATCATAAACAACGACTCAAAGAAACGCTTGCCTTTAGAGTCAATTAAAAGTAGAGTGACATAACACAAAAATACTTCCAGCATAAATTAAGTGGCCCGCCATCATTGTTTTCTTGTTTACCATGTTATGAAGGCGATGTTTGATGTACATGCGAACCGCTCTGGGCGATAGTTTATGATCATTATTATTTAAATGAGCTGTTGTGTTTTGCAGGTCTTAAATCACTGAACAGGAATTTCTGAAGTCCAGAATTATAAATGGCTTTCCATGCAAATGGGGGAATGCTGCTCTGTTGACTGCTTTCAGTTTGCGGCCTGAACGTATTCATGTACGCTATTTAGAATAACATTAGTCGCAATGTAAAGTTTGGTATTTACGCTTAAACTATTAGCAACTTTATGAAGTCAATGTTTTTCATTCTATGGTCCCTGATGTGCACGCTACGATTGCTTGTTGCTGAACATACTCTCCAGAGAATGATTAATGACATATTTTTAATGAGGGACAGCACTGAACCCCTGCCACGCCGTAGCTAAACACGCCACAAATGAGCGACTTGCCGTGGCCTAGTGGACTGAAGCTTTGGCGTCATTATCAACAGTCTCATAAACAGCTCGCAGGCCTCAATTCTCCTGATGCAAAGAGAAAAGCAACAATGCCGTACCGCATTACACAGGATGAGGCTCTTGTAGTCGATGCTGAAATGGACAAATTGATAGAAAACTACTCAAACTGTTTCACAAACTGCCATCATTTCCCTAAATCTAAGCAAAACTAGGGGTTGCTGCTTGTTTATGCCAGGAAATAAAAATGCCAAAGGGAGCCTCTGGGGGGGGGGAGGAATAAAATAAGTTTAAGTGTGAGGAACTTTTAAAAGCATTTTGTCAATGGATCATACAATTGAATATGATACAGCAGGACTCCATGAAGGTGCCCCTATAAATGGGCCTCATGCTGTAATTCAGTTTGAAAGCCCATTGCAATGGGAAGTTCAATACGAGATGAGTGGCCCCATCAACTCTTAGTGCCCCAGCCACTTTGCAGAGTTTTGCACTGAGTGATGTAGATATTTCAGGAAAAAAACAGGCACTTTGGATATTTTAAACAGTTTCTCGTTAACTAGAACATGACCACTTGAAAGTGTATTAATGACACAAAAACATTCATATAGGCTCTTTGGTGAAGTTTGCTGGATGAGAAGGTTAAAATGGTCAGTTCACCAAATGCAGGATTTTTATTTTTTCCTCGTTAAAAAGTTTAACCGCTTAAGGAATCAGGAGTACTGTTGAAAAAAAAAGACATTTTAACAGAGGTGCCCAAACTTTTTACTGTGAAAAGCCAAAAGTTAAACTTGATTGAGGGCTGTGGGAGAAAGTAAATTCTGCATTATTTAACTAGAACATAATACAAATTTTATAACAAACGTCCTAAATTTCTCTATATTATCATGTGATTAACAAATTAATAATGAAACTATGCTTAAATATTCTTTTTTCCCCTTACCCAAATCAAAACATCATTATGAGCCAGAATTACAGTAGAAAACTGTAATCTAAAAGTTAGCGTAAATGTCATTGTAAAGTAAAATACTATTACATTCACATTCCCAGAATTCTCTGAGTAACAGGACCAACACGTTCTCACTTCCAACTTGTCAACATTTTGACGCTTGGTCAAGACCATTTTGCGTCACTTTTTGACAATCAAGGTACCCCTTTTGTAGTCACTCAGGTTACTACAAAAGGTCCTCAGTAGTTTTAAATAGGAAACCCTTAGCATCAATCAACATGCTGATGAGATATATTTTTTATTTGATTGTCATAATTAAAAGATATATTGGGTAAAAACAATGGCATTATTGCATATATGTAGGGGTGTGATTTTTCAATGTAAACAGTCAAAACAGTTTTAATTAAATTATATAATTTACACATTTATGAGCACGTAACCCAAACCCTGCCCCTAAACCTACCATCTGTCAATAAAACACTAGATATAGCAGGCAACCACCGTCATCATTTATTTGAAAAATATGAATATTCCAAGTCTTCTGATGCAAAACGATTGATTTGTGAGAGGAATAGATGTGGTCGCTGTCTCCGCCTTCCTTGTATTTCCTGTGTGCTGCCTCAGTCTGTGCGATTTCAAAAAATGCCGCCTCAAGAATCCTAACGTCAACATTGGTTGTGAAATGCCATTGGCTCTTGCATGTCTCGTGACCGATTGCATCATGCTGTTGTGAAATACTATTGGCTCTTGTGTATCTCGTGACTGATTATGGAGTATGTTTCCTGAATGAGATGACAGTTGATGACAGCGCGTCAACAGAGCGGGATCATTTTTAGTGATTAAAACCTTGTGTTTTACTCTCTTCTTCGCATAAACACTTTGTATGGCTTCAGAAGACTTGGAATGTGACACAACTTGTTTGGAATGTATTTATACTGCTTGTTTATGATTGGTTTGTGCAATAAATACCTGTGCAGTAACTGCATTTGCCTGTATGTGTGTTTAAATTGTACTGTAAATAGGTGGGTAGGTTTAGGGTAGGGGTGGGGTTTGGTGCTCCAATAAAAGTAAAAAATTATATAATAAATGTATATATGCACGCAAACCATTGCATTAAGCACAACAACTGAAAACAACGGAGGGCCCTTTGCGTCGAAAAGTGACTACAAAGGGCAACCTTGATCGTCAAAAATCGACGCAAAATGGTCTTGACCAGTGTCAAAATGTTGACGAGTTCGGAGTGAGAATGTGTTGACAGGACAGGTCATATTTGATGGCCTTTCACTCAAATAACTAAATTTCTTCTATATTACAGTTATGTGAAGTAGGGTGTTGTGTTACATCATATGTTGCTAATTTAATATTTATTACATAATTTTAGTGTCATGTTTGTTACCATAATGACATTTTGTAACAATCTCATATTACAGTATATGTCACGGTGCATGTGGCGAAAGCACAAAGGCAGAGTCGGTAGTGCATAAAATAACAAATCCTTTAATATTGCAAGAGAGCAGACACATAGGCAAGGTAACTCACACGACATCCAAAGCAACCTTAAAAACCGGACAACCAAAACAAAACTGAAGAGAACAGGAATTAGCCAGGAGGAGGCAATTAACACAACAAGGAAGGCACACCTGAACACAATGATAATTAACTGAAACTAGGTCACACGGAGACAGAGCACATGGGGAAATGAAAACATAAACAAAACATAGTCTGGGGTGTGACAGAAGCCACGTCCTTGCGGCTTAAACAAACACATGGGCATGAGACTAAATCAGGAGGAGGCTCTGGAGGGTGCCGGGAGGAGGACCAGGAACAGATTCCAGGGTGGCGACGACGGAGGGAGGAGCCAGGGAGGAAACAGGAGGGATCCGGAGCAGGGCGAATCCAGCGGGACCCAGAACCCAGCCATGATGTGGACCCGGTGATGAGCCCGACGCGGAGACAAAGAGCTGAAGATCGAAGTTGCCAATGAGGATCCAGAGGGCTGAGGCGAAACAGATGGAGCTGGCGACGGGTAATGCAGAGACGTGGATCCGGAAGGATGCAGTGGAGCCAGAGCGACAGCGGACAGAGGCGTAGCCGGAGGGACGATGGAGCCTCACGGAGCTGGTGGACTGATGGGCCACGGTGGAGAAGAGAGAGCTAGGTGGCATGGTGGAGCCGATGGGTCGGAGGACTCTGAGGCCGGAGGCGGAGCTGAGGGATCTTCCAGCCATGACAACGATGGCAGCTGGCAAAGCCGTGGCGAGACCAGCACACTAATGGTGGGCTGAGGGTGAGCAACGGGGCTGGCCGATGACAAAGGTGGCATGGACATGGATGGGTGGGAGGGCGGGTCTTTATTTTCCACGCCAGGTGCAGATACAGGTACAGGGGCAGGAAGCTTGCGAGGCTTTGGCACTGGGAAATGCGCCCGAGGCGCGGGAACTGGAGTCTTCCCGATAGCAGTGTCCTTCATGTACAGCCCCAGATCACTCAGCTCACCCTCAGCCATGGTGCAGTGGGTGGAGCTCCTCTCCACGCTCATGCTGTCCTTGGCGAGCTCCACCGTGGAGAGCTCTTTTGCCGGCTCTCGTACCTGGTCGGACGTTTCAGGCTTGTGCTCGTACTGACGATGGCTCATCGGTCGCGCCGGACGCTGAATCTCTGTCCTCGGTGGGCTCGGGCTCGAGCTCCACACTGTGGGGAGATGGTGGGCTGGGTTCTGGGTCGGGATCATCCACGGGATAGACGGTGAATAGCAATCCATTAGTTGCCAGTGTCCACTCCATGAAGGCGGCGAAATCCGCTCGAGAGCCATCTTCAGACAGCAGTACTCTGTGCTCAGGTCTCAGGCTTCGTTCACATAAAAATGTTAATTTTGTTATGATTTACTCACCCTAAAGTTTTTTCCACCCCTTTTTAAAAAAAAAATTGTAACCAAAAACATGACCATATCTATTGACATTTTAATACTATTTCCATATAGTATTAAAATGTCAATAGATATGGTTTAACAGTATTTTTTAGGCCTCCGTTCGTGATCACATGATCAGCCGAATGCTACTCACCCCCTTATAATAAAACACTTTAATTCACAGAAAAAAAGAAATAATGAAGGCAAATAAAATTGGTACACTGTACAAACTGCCACTATACATCCACACAATTTGGCGTCAGCATAATATGATATCCGATTTAATATCATAATAATAATATAGTATCCAATATAATAGTATAATATACCTTTAACATTTATTTACAGCACAGAGACTAAATATAAGTATTATTAACAGAACCACAGGTTTGCTACAGAAGGTCAGACACCCATTACTTCTAATTGTGGAGTCCAGTGAGATATTTAAGTCTGTGTAGGTGCGTTGGTCCGGTGTCTGTCAGCCCCAATCTTCCCATTTCCCAGCTTTCCCCATCCCTGGAGGTGATTCATTTAACACAGGCAGATTAACACATTATCCCTGTACCTTCCTTAGCTCTCGAAATTGTATGCCTCGCTTAAACATTCCTTTCATTTACTGCTTATTTGCTGCTTAAAGCCTCTGTGATCAAGAGAGGGGAATGAGCAATTGTCTGGGACGCCGGCCTGTTTGCATATGTAAAAAGAAAGAGGGGAACTGACTCGGGCGTGAAGAGCTCAAGCGTTCAGGTAAAAGATGAATCGCATGCAGACACTGGGGATTTGCCCAGTGGACAATTCCATCATGCACGCAGACAGCAAAGTAATTTGGAATAGATCTTGATTGGTTTCTCATTGTGTGTCCGGAAAATCCCTTGTGTGCGGGAAAGCTTTATTGAGTTTGACATTTCAGGATTATGAATCCTATGGCTATGTTAAATGGCCAATTTACATCTTAATTTAAAATTCCACATGGATAAAAAGATATTAATTACATTATGCAGGGAATGAAATTCAAGTTGTTGTTTTTCCCCTTATTTTAATTTCAACCTCAGGGCATTCAAAAGAGAGCTGTTTATTTGAATCACAGAGCAGTAAGAAACCAGGCCAGTACATTCAGTTTACATTCTTCACTGATCACACCAAACACGCCAGTCGATTCCACTTCACATTATGACTGGGAACTCAGATTGTATTGAACGTATCATGCCGTAGTTTGCAAAATGAATATAAGGTTCTTTTATGTGAAAATCAAAACAGAAAGTCTTGAAATGGCATGCAATAGTATAAAAAAGTTATTAAAGAAAAATTAAAAGGCAATATCATCAGCATATCAATATTTACTCCCAAACTCCAAGAAAACTAATTAATATAGCAGTTATACACAATAATGTTTTTGATTCATTGATTCATTTATATGCTCACAGAGGCTGTATTTATTTGATCAAAAATACAGCAAAACAATTTTGAAATAACTTATTTTTTTGCAATTTATTTAATTAAACACATTCAGCAGCCATTACTCTAGTTTTAAAATCCTAGAACTGATATGTTCAACCTAGGCTCATTGGAAATACGTGCCTCCACATACATTTCTGCAAAACTGAAAAAACAAACCTATACACACGAATCGCTGCAGTTTGCAGTTGAAATGAACACTAGAGGGAGTAAAACGTCTCGGTTACATATTGTAACCCTCATTCCCTGAAGAAGGGAACGGAGACGTCACGTCGGTGACGACTGAAAGGGAACGTCTCGGTTACGTATTGTAACCCTCGTTCCCTTAAGAAGGGAACGGAGACGTCACGTTGGTGACCGACGAATAGCGAGATTCCTATTCGTCGGTCACCGACGTGACGTCGAAGTGACCGACTGAAAGGGAACTAACACAACTTTTATTTCTTTCTCACACAAAAGTATGATTTTTGATTAATAAAGGCTCGTTTTCACACAGTTAGTTGCTTTTGGTATGCATTTGTGAAAAAAAATGGTTAGGATTCAGGTGTAGTTGCAAATAGTGATTAATCATGATTAATCCACTGAAAATCCTGATTAATTTGATTAAAAATTGTAATCATTTGACAGCCCTAATATTTATATATATAATTTAAAGTTTGTAGATTTAGACATGGTACTTTAAACAAGGTGCATTGTAATATCTTCAAAGTGTCCTTTAAGTGGCCATTCCTGCTTTCCTGAGAGGGAGGAAAAAAGAAAAGAACAAAAACATATCTGTCAACAGACAGCCTGGTTTTGACACATGAAACAAACAAGGCAGTGTTTGTCATTGAGATTAGAGGCGATCAAAGGCTGTGGTGACCATAAAATGCATCACCTTATGAAGAAGAAGAAGCGAGAGAATAAAAATCAAAAAGTGAATTGTATCTTCCCGAGGAGGTGGAAAAATACAATTTTGTGTGATAAAAAAACGTGCGAGGGAACTACTGCATTATAGACTGCTCTCTCAATGAGAATGTAAAAGGTAATTTCACATATAAAAAGAACTCTAATGCATGCTAGTAATGTCGTGGGGATGGAACAAAGGCAAACTTTCATCTCTTTAAGCTTGGATGGAGAAAACCTTTGATGCTTTGAAAATGATAATAAAAATCTTAGACTGAACCACTGAATACGATGCAGGCCCCCCAGCACTTAATGCAGACACATGGGCCATCTACAGGGAGAAAAAAGCCTTCAAATTGTGACACTTAGGGCGGCCAAATTATACCCTGAACAAACACAAAAGTGCGGGGAATAAAAAATCCTATTATATCAAAGATTAGTCGAAATCTCAGCATGCTAAAAGACAGAATTTATGTTCAAATGACGTTCTACATTTTGCCAAGCAATATTAATATATAACCGTGATATATTAAAAAGAGAGCCGGGAAAGATTTAAAGATGGCTTTAAGCGCAATAAGGCGAAATGCAAAAGTTTGATTGGATAGAAATAAGTTATTGCCCTTCCAAAACTAAAAAGCCCTTTTGTGAGTGATGGGGAAAAAGACACAAGGCCTGTTCGGTGGTCTTTAGAAGAGGAAATTAACCGTGAAAATTAGACTTTCCACCAGCATAAAGGGACAGTCCAGCGGCCCCATGCCTGGGGTCCATCCAGCAGGACAGATGATCGGAAAACTCTGCCCGTCCTCACTAAACGCATTCCCCTCTGAACCCCTGACCCTGGTGTGCATTGAAATAACCCATTAGCTGCGTAATGTATTTAGACCAATGTCTTACACTCCCTCCCCTCCTCCTCTGAAACACATTTTGACTCTACATTTTCAATTATTCAAACCATTTCCTGCGACTAGGCTTGTCCCTGTTCTCTGAGAGTTAGGTTGTTCATCATGAAACTTGCTGTAGATGTTTTCCAAAGTTGGCATTAATTTGTCCTTGGAAAATAACAAGAATACATGTTGTCTGAATAATGTTCTGATTGCTCTTTTCCATACTATTACAATGAATTGGGACCAGAGATTTCAAAATTGAGCCAAAAGCGTCATTGAATACATTGTAATAATGTATTCCGGGTCTTCTGAAATCCTATAATAGATAGATAGAAAGATTAACATCATTAATGGTTAACGTCATTAATAGCACGCATATAACGCTGTATGTCACTAAAAGTCAGAAAAAAAGAAAGAAACTGTTATTCTAATACAGAACAATTAGCATTTTTGTATGGAAATATTTTTGCATCATCATTGGGACTAAGTTTTAGACAAAGCACTGAAGAAATAAAGTCAAAAAAGTTTTGTAGCAACATCGCGGCGAGTCTTTGAGTGAACTATCTCTTTACCGACGTTTTGGAATTTAAATGAGGGAGCAAATACTTGCAGAAGCATGTATCCAGAAGATAACTGAATTAATATTTTACATTTCAACTAAATTCGCCAGAGGAGAGTTGAAGTTTGAGAATCAAAAAAGAGGAGCTTTGAGCTCTCTAATGTTATTCAAATATACTGACCCAAGTGCAGAAAAAAATCCTCTCTTGTTCCAGTCAAGGACATTATCAGGTCTTTCATTTTTATATTCAATGCAATTTTGAGGTTGAATGATATTTTGCATGGGTATTGAAGGCAGACTAAAGAAACGCTTTAAGATAAGTGTTATTGGAGTCAGAGGGAATTTGAACGGACAGTTCATGGCATTGCAAAGACGCTGATTGGATACTGTTCCTCTGAAATGCCTATGGTTGACTCTTTACATACCACAAAGTGGATCTGATCACAGCATCAGTCCCAGTGCAGTCATCTTTCTAAATGAGGGAGGGAAGCGCAACAACATGGCCAGGGACCCTGCATTTAAATGTACATATACTTCCCCGCTATGCAGTACATTAAAAGCATCATATCAAATTAGTAGGAGTTACAGACCCAAATCAAATCCATTATAAAGTGCATTAATTCCAAGTAAAATAAAACGGACTTTCCATAATGATGTCTCCTCGACAAGCTTAAGGCCTCTGAACAGAATGAACTGCCAATATTCAAACACAGATAGGAATTGAAACAGGAACATTTCTTCAAATTAATGCCACAGCTCTTTGAAACGCTGAGGCTTTTTGCAAAAGAGAGCGAAAGAAAGAAGAAAAACAGCACTGCTTATCTTTTAGTTTTGATTTAGGCTGAAACTCTCCGGAGGTGTATTCAATCCCCATGATAACCAAGTATGAATCTTGATCTTCACAGCATAATTGCAGCTTTTGAGGAGTGAAACATGAGAGAATGCAACGCTAACACCAACTTTTTATTTCAAACTTTTCCTACAGTACAGATCCCCGGATCTCTTATGAGTAAAGAAAGCTAAGCTATAATTATTGAAAAGCTAAGCTTTAAGTTACAGCTATTTTCGGCCGCAGCTTTTTGCTGATGCCTGACTTGGCGGCGCTCGTTTTGAAAAGGGCGTGTTTGGTTAAAAAGCAAACTTGGGATAAAACGGAAACTGTCATTTAATTAAAACTCTTAAAATGGCTTGTAAAAACAACCATTAAACTGACCGTTCCCTCATTTTGCAGCACATTACATCATATACAAACTATGTGACCATAATTATGTGAGAAAGGCCTTCTTGGACTAACAAGTAGAGACGTTTCCAAGCACACACCTCCCTCTTCCAAAAGTAGAGATGTTGCCTGAAATGGACCTCCTGTGAGGCTCTCAATGGTGAACAGATAAAACCTCTCACCCACAACAGATACGCCTCTCTGACCGCCTGGCACAGAGCAGAAAAAACCCTACCAGTGCACCCTCATGGGGATAAACAAGTCTTTAGGTCAAGTTTAAAGCGGCTCGGATGCATTCCTGCCTGTTATTAATAAGGTCTTAGAGGATACCGCTGCATCTCTCGAATATTCAGCCGAAGTGCCCGGCCTTCCACGCGCCATAGCGGTGAGGCGGAGGCGCTCTCAACCCTTTTAATTGCCCTAGAGGTGGGCCGGGTTACAGAGGGCCATGCCTGGTGAAAATAATGCATTATTTATTCCAATCTGCTTGCTTCTCTACGCGCTTGCATCAGGGCTAATAGATTAATGAGGTCACATTAACATTTCTCTCACAGCCCGGAACAAGATGACTGTTGATGGAAATTAGATTAAGCCAGCCTAGATTAAGCACATTTACTTCAATACAATCTCAGGTACTTTCTACTAACACTATATAATGGCATCGCAGCACGCATATAACGCGTATCCCATTACAAGCTGCATTTAAAAAATCAAATAAAACTATGTAATTTTTGGCCAAAAAGTAAGAAACACTCACCAAATGCATCATTACAGGCCCGCACGTCCGTTGTTTAAGGCATTAAGGTAATTTAACAATGTCAAGAGGAAAGTGTAATGGCCATGATGGATTTTTGTTTTTCTCATGGTCTATGGCTGATAATATTTTTATAGTCTTTTTCTTGTGTACTTAAGCCATTAAAGACTCCAAATGTAAGAAAATTGTCTGTCAATTTGTCAGTTATTTGCTCACTAAATGTTGTAGCACTTACTGTCATTTGTGGTGATCAATACTTAATAAATTAGGATGTTCACCTCAGTTTAAGACACGGATGTACAGCACCTTCTCGGCCCCCGAGGGGCCCGGACTGATGGAAGCTCCTCTCTAATGTAGCCAAAGTGAGCCCTTTCTGCAAATTGCTTTTGTAAATTCAGTTGAGCTGAAATACAACTCAAGCTCGACTTTCATTAAATGGGACGCTGAAAGTCAGAGAAAGCAAGAAAAAGAGAGGGCGGAGGAAGAGGAGGGGCGGATGGGTGGAAGACGTTTACGTACAGTAATGCATCGAAGATTGTGCTCTGTCCAAAACAATCCCATTTGCAATATTGAATTATCAGGCAGAACATCAATGTTAGTCGTCACCAAGAAACACACTCCCTACGTCCAATCCAATTAAATACGTTTGTTAAATAATGTAATGATTGCTTTAACCGTTCTCTCACTCACAGTCCATTCATTATGAATACTAAAAATGCCATCGTACAGTACTTGGGGAAAAGGTTACGTGGACCGATAGAATTAATTGTCCCGCTGAAGAAAAATGTCATGGGAACAATTAGATTTTTGTGATGCCCGATTCCTCCTCCCCAGCCAGTTAGTGGCATGGCGTTTTAATTTGTAACCCGACATGATAATATGCTGTTAGTGGGGAAAAGCGGCGAATATATTTCATATTGATTAAAAGAGATGAGCTAATGTTTCAATGTGAGGAAAAGCTGCTTTGTGCAGGTGTAGGTGCCTCTTTGATTCATAATTAGCACAAATCCCATCAGGTTACCAACACCCTAAAATAAATTCTGAACATTTAGGCACTGAACGTGGCCACTTAAAAAGGACAGTGTGCCTTAGCTTTTCTTTTTAAAAAAGACAAGATACAAGCTAAGGAAAAAATGGGACCGTTAAACAAAATGAGAAGAATTTACACATCCTGTTCCTGTTCAAAAGTTTACACCCCCCTCCCACTCTTAATGCATTGTGTTACTTTCTTGAGCATCAGTTGATGTTTTCACTTTTTGTAACAGTTGATCCCTCCAGTTGTCCTTCATGTGAAAATATGGAGCTCAAAACCATAGTCACTTTTGGAAAGGGTTCAAATATGCAGAAGATGCTAGAAAACCAAAGAATGTACAAGAGCTGGATGATTTTTCTGAAGAACAGCAGGAGAACTGCTCAGGACCAACAAAGGACTCATGAACAACTATCCCAAAATATAAAAAAAAGGTTGTGGACCATTCAGGAAATGACACATTAAGCTTGTTAAAAACAACATGCAATTTTCATCATCCCATTTATTCAGTTTCAGTTGCTAACATTTTGCACATTCTGCAAGGGGTGTGTAAACTTATGAGCACAACTGTATATACTGCTTCGACCAGCCAATACGAGAAACTAGAGCTTCTAACAGCAGTGATGTGAAAAGGCTCTTTCATTTAGAAGACAGTCACTGCTTATATGAATTATTACATGTTGATACAAGTGTGTTTTGACATATTGGAGGCCCAATATATGTGGCAGTGCAATCAAAATACTGTAAATTAACTTTAATATTTTAGATTAAGTGTGATACAGTAGGAAAAATGTCAATGAATGCCATTTTAATATAACATATGGCCAATTAAGGTTACTGCCATGCTAATTAGTTAACATCAAAGTCAGAAGATTGAAGCAGTTTATTATTATAGCATGTTAACATTTTTTTAATGTACAGACAAAAATTAAAAGGATGTATGAGGGCAAATATATAAACAAAGACAGTTGCCATAATGAGAAGTCAAAACAATATGTGTTTTTGAGTCATTCTTTGAAAATTAGGCTGATCAAAAAGCTTGCACATACCCTATGCATATTTATCTTTTTTTTGGTACTTCGCACTTTGTACATACTAGATGCAAAATCATAGCGCATTTAATTAAATGGTGTTAAAGTTAAATTTGATAATTATGCAGAGACAAAGTACAGAACATGATGTCACAAGATGCTCTACAGATCAAAGTTCACGATTTTCATCGTAACACCATTTGGAAGTAATCAGAAACCTACGTTGTCACATAACCTTGTGAATAAGGTGTCAGCGAGCTTCTTTCCAAGGGAAAAAAAAATAAATAAAGCGTTGCTCCAGCAGATAAAAAGTGTTCAAATTACAAAAGGAAAGGATGGAAAAATAACTGCAATTTACACTCATTTTCACCTTTTGTTGCGAGTTTTCTGTCCTGGGATTGGCGCGGCCGGGGAGAGGAGGCTATTCTCTGGGGAGTGGGGCGTGTGTGCGGCAGGACAATGGACCGAGGCTCACACCAGGCCCGGCGCGTCACACCTGCTGAGAGAATAAATGACACACTTCGTTCTCTGCCGTTGTCTGCCTGGCATTTCACACACGCTCCAAATTCATCACCTTTGTCTTCAAAACAAAGGCAAGAGAAGAAAAAAAAGGAAAAATTGCCTGGTCTGAGGTGAGCTTAAGGAAATATTTCCAGAGACGGAAAGGGACAATAACCTTTTGTATGCTTTGTGCTAGTACACAGACAAAAGCCTCAAATACAAACTCGCGCTTCACTCTTTGATGGAGGGAGAGAAGATCTAACTCCATCAGGCGTGGAGGTTTGTATTAGAGATGCCTAGCCGATACACGTTTCTGCATGGCAGGTCTATTAATAATCTTCCATGTTGTGATTGGAAATTAAGCTGGATGGACATTTCCCAAAGGTCTTGTTGGAATCTGACAGCAGGTTGGATAGCATCTCATGAATCTGTGTACGAATGTGCTGGCTGTAATAATCAGACAGTGAGAAGTGGGGACTTTATGTGTGGAAGAAAGTCAATTAAACGGGAAGCAGGACTAAAGAGGAGTGATTATGACCTGACCTTTAGCAGTGCATTAAACCCCCCAGCAGCTGAGATCTTGAGAATGAGGTGTCATCCCTGAGCAAACCAATGAATGCAGGCCAATAAAACTCACTCGCTTGCGTGAGGATCAAAAATGATGTCCAAATATACGCAGCTACCTAGATTTATGTACAAACAATCCTACTAACTGCTTTAGGCAAGCGAAACCGAGCTGCGTACACAAATGTCAGACTTTAACAAAGTGCTCATTTACCCTGCAGTCACAACTTGTATCTCATGAATCATTTGTTACCCAAGCTACAAATTTATTGCCTTTAATTCTTCCTTAAATCCTTTTCGGCAGCTGCAATTGGAGGGATTACAGAATTAAAAGTGTAAAGTCAAGCCTCTTTGTTTTCAACCAGTCCAGCTTATCATTACTGTGCTATCCTGTACTAAGACATGATTACCCACAATGCACTGCGTTACTCGTCCTCTCACTGTTGTAAAGGTTTTGAGAGGATTTCGAAAGGGTTCAAAATGAAAAATCCAATGAACATTAAGCTTTAGCATTATTGATAATATTGATGATAATAATGAAGTACCATATGCCATATACTTTTACCATATATTTTTTCTGGCCAAATGTATTTAAAATATATGTTGTGATAGTATGGCTTAGGAAATAGGAAATATATATATATATATATATATATATATATATATACAGTGGATACGGAAAGTATTCAGACCCCCTTAAATTTTTTCACTCTTTTTTTACATTG
>JAUMHR010000087.1:248873-264680 GCA_032361145.1 Enteromius fasciolatus
ATGGACATCTTGGATGACATGGAGGTGAGTAAATTATCAGCAAAAGTTTTTTCAAAAGTGAACTTCTCCTTTAATACAATTGGTTCCAATGCTAAGTTCAAACAACCTTTATTTAACAGTATCTATCTATAAGCTTTTTAAATTGTTTTCAAACTTTCAATGAAGGCTGTATTGCGTATTAAGCAAACAGGTTGAGTTAGTTTTGATACAACTGGGGTTTTAATTAAAAGTTACATCATATTACAGTCATTTTTTTCCCTTTTGAATTTTAGTTAAGTATACTTCCTCATAAGCCATTTTATTGAATTTACATTTATAAGTGGGTTATTATACCATCCTGTGTGTTCAATATAATTTTACAAATCAAAATGAATTTAAAAGATGCTCTTAATTCAGTTCTGAACGTCACAAAAACCTGTTGAGGAGTAGAGCTTGTTGAGTGAAGCTGGAGTTTGTTGGTGGAGGTCAGTGATTCAGAACTGGACAAAGAACATGGAAATGCAAAGGAGACAATCGAAAAGAAAGCCTGTGACCCTCACTGCCATTTTAAATTCAGAGCTAGTATAACAGTTTCGTCTTCCACACAAAAAGCGTGTGTCTGATTGGTGAATGTTGTGAAGTCCTGTCTTGATAGAGAAGGTAATCAGTGGCGTAGTCACCCGCCTTATTATGCGGAATAATGGAGCTAAATGTCTGTATTAACACATCATATCGCTCTCGCCATCACAGCAGTCAATGATATATAAAAACCTTTTATAATTATCCCCCTGCAATGAACTGTCATCAGCCCGTTTGGTATGAAGAGGAAATCTCATTTCCCTCAAATCACATTCATAGGCAGGGACTGGCAGGTAGCAGAGGAAATGCTGAGTGGGGTTTTCCACAGGGGGAAAATGACAAGGTCCAGGAGACCCAGCACAGGAAAGATAGCAAAAATATTATGCTAATGTCTACACAGTGGGCTAATCACCACGACCCTGAATTAAAAGGCCAGATAATTAATTCCAGAGTACTAGGTTATCTACTTTGGCTATTGTCTCCACCAGAGAAAAGGAGAAAGGATTCATCCCTTTGTCTGTGTTTAACAAGACAGATAAGGTAGGCCTGAACTCGCCTGGCATGGGCTGCTGGAAATTAGAGCATGGATGTGTAAAAAGAGGTTCTGCTTTATTGCAAAGACGAAAAAAGGCAAGCTGACCTCCTTAGATGTCCTTCCACATCCAGAAAAGAAACTGCGGCTGACTTGTTTGGGCAAGAAGGGCAGCTGAAGTCCTTTGTGGTGGTCCTGAGAAGTGTGATATTGCGTGGTACTTTATTTATCCTGTCCTTTTGGCCTGACACAGCTTCTACTTTTCCAGGACAGATCTCATTTAAAGGATACGCGAAGGTCTTTCCGGCAGTCGGTAAGTGAATGATGTGAAACGAAATCACGTGTGATCATGGCAAAGAAGTACTGTGATTTCCTTGTTTCTTGTTTTTAGACTATATATGAGTTAAAAAGAAAAGATAATGCAGGAAATAAATAGGAAAGATCTAAAATTGAATATTGCAACAGCACCTGTCCAGTTTTTCAGCAGCATTGGCTCCTAAGAAGGAAATAAAATAAAAAGTAAAAGTCAAATAAACATTAACAGGGGAAAAAAATAAAACAATTATATATATATATATATATATTACAAATTAGTTGATATAGTAAAATAAAATGTATAAAACCTTCAGTATATGGACTACAAACAAATAAATAAATAAAAATATTAAAGGAAAAAATCTTTTAATTTTATATTTTCCATCTGAATTTGTAAAAACTAATTAAAAAACATATAAATAAATCATACTCTGTAATTTTTTCTTTCTTTCTTTTTGTAATTGTAGAAATATAGTAACATGCTAACATACAACTCAGCTAAAAGCAAGTGCGATTCTCCTATATGGAGCACCAAATATTTTATGGCAGCTGCTGCCCATGTACAGTGTTTAAAATCAGTCACTCATTAGGTTCTATAACAGTTATGATGTCTTCCTATAAGTTGTTTATGTAGACAGGTTTTGCTAACAAACCACTCTTTACCCAAATTAAGCAGCAAACGGATCAGTCACTGTGTCATTATGTCACAACCTGGCTCAAAGGTCGCGACAAAATAAAAAGGAGAAAGGGGGAAGGAATTTATTTAACAAACGCAAACATAAGTAAACTCGAATGCCGGCATAAAACACAAATAGCACGCAGACGAAAGGTGATCTCCCCACCCGCACGCACCAACAGGGAGCAAGCAGAAGCTTTTATAATGAGGGAGGACTCCGGGCCCAGGTGTCCTCCATCTCTACATGAACTGCAGACCCGTCCTGCTACAACACAAAACAAAAACATAGGTATGCAGGCCATCACACATGATTTGTTTAATGCAACTACATCTAGTGAAGCCTCTTGATACAAAAAGACTACATATAGCACTTAGATCTACTTTTTTTCCATACACAATCCTCACTATAGTACCAGCAGCATTGTATCGCTGTACCAAAGCCGAGCTTCAGTGGGGCCCAGCTGCAGTTTGAAGTCCTTTCTCTTGGACAGGCTGGGAGTGGTGCACCTCTGCTCAATCCCATAATCCACTGTCCACGCTCTGTCAAATGCAAACCTGCCTGCGCCTCCCCGGCGAGGTGAATTATTCATCTGTGCCACGGGGTGAGGAGTCAAATAAGCCCATTTTGTCAGCAGTGGGCAGTGGAGTTGATGAGAGCAGAAGCAGGGGCTGCTGGGAAAGGGGTGACCATCTCTGGCTGAGCTGTCGCTTCTGCTACCTCAACCAACAGGATGAGAAAGAGAGAGAGAGAGAAATGTAATGAGAGCAGGTCTCATGCATTATTCAGCAGTAGGACGTCTCACAAAGAAATATAGAAACACTGGGCAGATTTTTGACAAGGCAGGTCTGCAATCATGCACACCGCACTCCCAGAGGAAATGTGATAACTCTGGTCAGGAGCAGAGAGAGAAAGAGAGAAGGAAGAGTAGGGGGTGGAGGGGCATGTGAATGCTGGCCTCTGCTAAGAAAAGCTGAAGGCTTTTCAAATGAAGTGGAATTTACCTAAGCGTCGTGCGAAGCTTAGCAGCATCAGACTCACTGTTTACACCTGTTAATGTTGCTTAGCAGGCATTTACTTTGAAGTATCAGGCCCTGTATCCTGTAGTGGGAGAAATCCTAGGTTCAGAGTGTTTTTAACAGGTATAAAAGCATAATATGTCAGGCGGGATGTGTATTACCTGCCAAATTTACATATGTTAAATGCGGCAAATGTAGGGCGATACATCTGCCTGTAAAGCGGATTAAAGGCTGAAGTGTTTGGCACCATAAACGCTTGCCTAAATGTAATTTGCTGAAAACTTAATGCGTTCATTGTACAGGTTGACTGTCGGAGAGAGGAAAACCAGGAGAAAACTGACACATGAAAAAACTGTCGGGATGGAAGGGAAACAGGGAACGGTGAGAAAGGAATATGAGATAATAAGCGCGAGTCTGGATGTTTTATAAATAGAACAAAGCAGGTGAAGTTTAGACACTTTAAATGATTACTGGCGTAATCACATCTGGAGTTTTGTTGCTCTTTTCTTTTGCTAGCCCATATCATTTCACGTGGAATTTAAATGATTAACCACAGACGTCACCGGGGGCCGTGAATATCCCATTGAGTTATATATTACATTTACAGTACACTGACAATTCAAGCAGTTATTAGACCTCGCAAACTGTAGCGGGGTCTGCTTTGAGACTGTAACTTGTCAAGCTGCTCTTGATTTAAAAAGTAGTTCTGCTGCAGTCAACTATTTGAATATAATTAGCTTGGGTATCTGCTACTAATGAAATACATTTGTATATAATTATAAATACACAAAACAATGGGGTTCACACTGGAGTTCAGCGTACATTGATCTCAGTATTATTAATAGAAAACATCATCATTTATGTAACTGAACCAAAAACTTCATGAACACTTGATTATAACATTTTAGTTTAGGAAGTAAATTTCGCTATTAACTTAAAAAGACATAAAATGCAGCTGTGGTGTCTGCAAAGTTACTTGAATCAGCGAATCATGTATCGTTCCGTACTGTTTGTTCAAACGAATCATCCAAATGAACGGATTCACTAAAAACTATTTTAGGTTTTCATTTTCTGCTTATAAGAAAATGAACAATTTAGGGGAATGAACATGGTTTTAATGATTTATTCTGCACAGAAACTGGATGAATCAGTGAATCATGTTTTAAAAGGTTCATCAATTTACTAAAATGAATCAATTTTTTCAAAAATGCTTCAACAATTTTAATGAGCTTGTTTATTTGTTTTCAAAACAAGTTAATGCGATAGTATTTTAAAATGTTTAGTTTGCAGCATTACTTCCACCTAGCTGCTCCTCAACCACAAGAAGTGTCGATGGCTTGGTTTTGATAAGAACTGCTCTGATCGGCTTAGACTTGTACACAGTCGAAGAAGAGAAGGGAGCAACACGCGTCGATAAAAATGGGAGCACTTTAAATTCATAGACCCTGTGATATCCTCCCACCAACGACCATGAATGCGATTTAAGCACAGTTGTAATGAAAATGTCAGCATTTTGCTCGTTTTTTTCCACCACTGTTGACAAATAATACAAACATATCACCTGTTTCTCTAATGCAACCCCCCCCCAACCCAATGCATCAAAGTGCCATTAGGATTTTCATATTGCTTGGATTATTTAAAGCGCCTCACAGAACAGAACCGTTCACTCTGTACAACACTGTAACCGCACACACTGACAAACCGAGCGCTCACAAACCTTAACCAAAGAAATTCTCCGTTCTCTCTCATTCTTTACCCTTCTATCTTGCTATCAATCCTCCCTGCTGGATTATGTTGACTGAATGGAATTTTCTGTCTTCCCCTCTCTCTCTCTTTCTCTCTCTCTTCCTCTCTCTCTCTCTCAGGCAGTGATATATGGCTGTAGGCAAGGGCTGAGATGAAGTGAAGAAAAGTAAATACTAATGCAATTATTCCAGCCAAAGTGTCTTATTGATATATAGGCTTCTCTAATCCTTTTTATATCAGTGCTTTCTATATTACAGAAACAGTGTGAATATAGTAATAAACATACCGGAGCGTTTTAAATATCTCTGCTTCCACATTTATTCGCTATTTTAGAGAAGAAACTCTTTAAGAAGAAAATATTATATTTAATTATATAAAATTCTGTATACATATATATAATAATTGCTAATTGCTACTCAATTGTACTAATATGCACCATTATGGGTAGATAAAATACAAAGTTGTCCCTTTAAGGAAATTGCCCCACTTACGAGATGTTGTAGCCTACCCCTAAAGGTACAATTTTCACACATTTTTTTTCTGACAGCATATGAAAAGAGGACTTTATGAATATAAAAAATAGTTTCAGGTGTACTCACAGATATCAGTTCTGAAGCAGCTAATGTGAAACAGATTTCAGCTGGCTCTCATTTGAAGGGCACAAATTCAGTCTAAAGAGAGTTTACATCTCATGAAGTCACCGTTACACTAAAAACAAGGAAAAACAGAGCCGAGTGCAGTTTTAATAGTCAGTTCATAATTAGCAATCATAACATTGAACATTAAATGCTTTTAGAGACCATCTTCAGGTCAAGCTCTGTTGTTTTCTTTAAGAACATGGCCATGAAGCAAATTAAATTAGATTGAATAAATGATGAACTGAAAGTAGGTCAAGGGCTCTTCAGTAAACAAAACTGTTACAGAGTTATGAAGGAAGCGACTGCAAAAACCCCTCTTTCTCCATTTTTTATAATCTATACGGCCATCTTTCCAAATACGTTTAAGTGAGGCCCCAGAGAAGATCTTATCTTAGGCAGGTCAAACACTGATGTTTCATGTATGCGTTTATCTAAAGGAAAACAAGAAGGATCCTTGATTAAGTACATGCTGCGTTTCAAAGAGGCCTCGTCTGTGTATCTGGTGAGGAAAAACTCTACATGTAAGAGCAAAAAAAGTTCAGTGAACCATAAAACTTCTCCTCTCCTTAGGTTTGCTCACTCTCTCTGTGTTTTGAGTGAAGGGAATGTAATCTTAATGAAATGACCCTTTAAAGTGAGTGTGTGCCCTTACCTGATAAGTTATTCCTGACTCGCTTTTAAGCTGCTGTCAAACAGTTTCCCTTGAAACTCCGCTTTGTTTTTTTGGGGGGGCTTTGAGTGAACTCCCACCGGAGGAGGAAAGGAGTGTGCTGACACTGTACGGGAGGTGCGGGGAGACATCACGCAGCTGACAGAGCTTTAATTGAAATGACAGATTATTTTAATGTGTAGGAAAGTCATTAAAACTCTGCACAGCATAGCAGCATCCATTATCCTTGCTGAAAATAGCTCAGCTTCTCAAACAGCTCGGTAAATATGCTAAACTTGTAAAATAAGACTGGATCAGGCTGCTTTGTCAGTCACTTGCATATCTGGGGAAATCAGCAGAGGGTGGTGCTGAGAAGTGCCCATAACAGAAGTCTACGGGACAAATAAACAACTGATTCAAATGATGCTGATAACACTGTCATATGATGCTGTTTATGGGAAGTATTAGACTTGTAGTTAACCAATATAGTGTTGCAATGGCTGATGATATCTCATCTCTGAGGGCACTAATGACTGATATTGTTAGAATATCTGGGTGCAATTTAACATTGTAATTCTCTTAAAATATTTTAAATACAAAGTTACTGAAAATTACTTAACAAATCAGTAATTATTAAATAAATCAGAAAATAATTTTCTAAAAATATCTGAAAATGTAAATTTTCATTTTAAATACAAAACATTTACCCCCAGTTTCACAGACAAGGCTTAAGCTAGTCCCAGACTAAATTGCATGTTTGAGCTTTCTTAGATGAAAATATCTTGTCCTGACAAATCTTAAAACATGTCAGTGTCATTGTTCTGTGTTAAGATGCACACCTGTAATATTTTCTTATAAGGCATTTTTGTAAAAGTTGTTTAAATATCTTAATTTAACTAATGCCTAGTCCTGGCTTAAGCTAAGCCCTGTTTGTGAAACCGGGCCTTAATGTATTAAAATGGAAAATAAGTAACACAAGTGTTTTTAAGCTAAAAGTAATTATACAGTATATATATATATATATATATATATAAATTCAGCTTTGCCGTCACAGGAATAATACATTTTAAAATGTTTAAAAGCATGAAAACGTCTATTTTAAATAGTAAAGACTTATTTACAATAATACTGGTTTTACAGTTTGTATTTTTGATCAAATAAATGCAGCTTTAATGTCAGCACCAGATAAACTGATGCAGAAATCTCAAAAAGGAAAAATATACACTGAATAATCGTCCTGGAAAGAATCTCTTGTGTTAGGCCAACATAAAACAACATTACACTTGTAATTTAGAGCAAATTTTTCTGCAAAAGCACCTTGAAGAATGTCCAAATGTATCTAGAAATCTGTAAAACGATAGCTGACAGCTGATTTCCTTTAATACGGCGCTAATTGCAGCAGACATAAGTAAATCAAAGTTTTTTTTTAAGTGCAATCGGAGGCCGTTAGACAAGCAGCACCATAAAGCAGTTTGTGTTTCCAACCTGAGGACAAATGAATAGTAGATTAGAATTCAGCAGAAGCCCTAAACGCCAAAGCTCATTTAAATGATCTACTGGGAAACATTAAGCGTGATGACTGCAGTAACAATTGATCTAAACGAGCGAGGAAATGCGTTTGATTTATTTCAGTTGTTACCTGTTACTGGCGCTGTGCTCTAATTTTTGTTTAGTTGTTCCACACGCTTCTTACCAAGAGGTATGTATTTCTCAGGCGTGTTGATTTGTCTTTCATTATCGGGCCCCGACGCGTTAAAGGCGACACGCTTGGGATTGACCCACCATGCCAGAGTTTCGCCCGGCGTCCTTCCACCCCGTTCTGATGGACATTCAGGGCTGATTTTTGATGGGGGGGAATTGCTTTCCCGACAGCATCTCAATCTCTCTCTTAATTTAGGATTCCTTAAACAATCCCGCGGTGCAGCCCGGTGAATTATAGACATGCGGCGACTGCGGCTGCATTTTGATCAACTGATAGGAAATTCCATTTTCTGCTGCGCAGTGTCTCTAAGCTCTCCACGCGGCTGCTTAAGACTATAAGCACCAGTGAGGGACTCACAATTTGGGGCTTATTTTCCTCGACTCCCATTGTCATTCAGCAGAGGTAAATATTTAAAGAGGGTATTGAGCAGAGCACGGCCGTACTCTGGGACATGGCAGCAATGTATATGGAGGAGAGCGTTTTATTAAGAGCAATGGCAGTCATATTAAAGTAAAGAATGTCTGACATGGGCAGGAAATTGCCAGTATATGACACAATTCCTCAATATACGGCAGTCAGCTGTACTGTAATTTTCCAGGACAGATGACAGAGGCAGAAAAATCCATCTAAAACAGCTGATTATAGTCTGCGAGCACATTCGGCTTGATAATTATGCCGACCGCCAGAATTCTGACAGGGCTTGGGATATTTTCATTCCGATTTCCAAATTGGTGAATATTTGCGTTGTATAATCAAGAGAACTAATGCTATTTAAGGCAGCCATTTTCACCTTTAAGAGCTTTTGCTATTCAGCCTCTAGTCGTAGGTCTATTTACCTGTCTGCAACATGTAATCAAACAGGCACTGACATTAGCAACGGCCTTAATGCAAGTTAAAAGCTGATCTGTCTCAGCTCACACAGGCGCATGTTAGTCTTTACTTCAAACTGTGGTCGATGCACTTGCCCTGTTTATGTAGTGTTCTCAAAGCAGCGGGCCAATAAAAACAAACTGTATCCTGTTCGCTCGCACGGGTTTTGCTGCTATTGGCATAATTCTTATCTTGGTGCAATCATTTCTTGCATTCTCTTCCTATTTTTCGATTCACCTCTTCCTGTCCCTGCTGTTCTCTTCCTCTGGGCTTTGACTGGAGCCATTTTACAGGTTTTAAAATCAGTTTTATTCGAATAGGTCACGTTTTGCCAATGGTGCGCAACCAGCACAAGCATCACAGATCCCAAGTACTCAAACAAAATGACATTTTAATCATCTATTTTGTATTAGTTTCAACTTCCTAAAAACAAAAAAAGGCTTTTGCACCACATATGGTTCATCTAATACACGCAGTCCTGCTTAATTGAATGTAACTTTCCACATTAAGAATTCAATTAAGCAAAGTCATATTCTGATAAAGAATGCATAATTGAAATATTACAGTTTTTAAAATACAAATTAACAGCCCTGCACGTTCACCAGTTTCCCAGTGTCTTCTTACGCCATTAGAGATAAAAAAGTAGCAGAGAAATAATGTATTTAATTAATAGTCAAGCTGAGATAAACACATCCATGAGGCTTAAATCACCAAAGCTGTAATGATCATTTCAGCTCATAGTCTGAAGCAAAATGGGATATAATTACAAACACTCATGATCCACTCTCATTCCCACAATGCAACACACTTAACACGCGTCACAGTTTCAGACAACGGCTGTTCAACCTATCTTGATGTAAATGATCACAGATGATTTACATCTGTAAAACACTAAATGTAATAACATATTTTGTTTCATGAATAAACAATGTGGGTTTGAACGGGAACAGTGAACTATTATAGTGAATAGCTGTAATATGTCAGAGAGAGGTTGAGGCTGTGATTGAGAATGATTTTAATGGTGACTATTATCCCTCTGCACATGCAATAATATGAGAGCTGTCATACCTTTTATCAAGATACTCTGGTGAACAAACAACATTTCTCATATTTAATCTATTTACAGTAATGCGCTTTTTATCAGGATGTTGAATGTTTACCATTTCTTATGACCAAATCAATCTGGAGGGTAATAAAGAAAATGAAATGCGTTTAATCTGAGATATGGAATGCGTTTAATTCAAACACCAAAAATTGTTGTCCATATGCACTGAATACATGCAGAGCTCTTTGTGCTGGAGTTTTCCCCTGTATTTATGTGCCAATAGAGGGCAGCAGATGAGAGAGAGAGAGATGACAGACAATGACAGCTAAGAAACGTGTACTTCACGTTTGGGTTTTGACATGAACGCCCCATTGTTACAGTAAGATAATACATCCCAACATGCAAATCCCTTTGCATTAACCAGCAATAAAAATGTCAGATTATGATATTTTGTAGCATATTCAGGACCTGCTCTCACATCACTACAATAGCACACCTAAACCTGTGTTTAACTGAGCTGAGTTATAAAGTGAAAACGTACTTTTTTCTATTAAGCAAAAAAAAATTAAATAATTAATTAGTCCATCAAATGAATCACAATTCGTCATTCAAGCATCCAAATAAAGATCATTCAAAAGGAAAAAAATAATCATTTTTGGCATTTTCGACAAATATAGACCCAGGATGGTAAAGTTATTATCTATAATTAATCAAACTGAATTTAAACACTATATGCTGAACCAAATGCAGATAATAAACATCCGCACTATGAATGAACAACAGAGCCTCTCAGTAAAGTGAAAATTCAGAGGGTGTAACATTATCAAACACAATTCTGCTCTCTTTGATCAAATTCCAAAATGGACGCCTCTTTCCCAGCACCCTGAACACGCAGTGACCAAGGCCATTTGTTAAAATGAAGTGAAACGTCCAAATCGAGATAATGACACGAGACAGACGGGCTGCGAGGAAGCCGTCTGAGAACATTATGGATTCAACCCCCACCCAATGGTGTGCTCTTCCTAGAAAAATGATAAAAACAAACAGGAAATTACTTGGTGCGAGTATTTTGACTGAAGAACGCACTTGTGCTGTCTGTACGATGACAATGCGATGGTTCCACTCTATTTTCGAGAGCAAAAGTAACCAGTTGTCACTCCTGCCTGAATCCCGGCGATCTGTCAGAAACCCCGAAGTATAGCTGCAAGTCTTTTTCCACCCCACTTCCATAATTTACATAATTCCATGCATATTTTATACCAGTGCATTACATCTTTTAGTATTGGTCACATTTAATTTGAGGCCTTTGTAATAATGTGGAATTTGTTTTAATAAATTATTCCGTTGCTACACAACCAGAGAGGCATTTCAAGTGCTAAGTGTTAAGCGAATGCTACATCTAAGAGTTATTCCGAGGAAAAAAGTGAGCAATCACATGATGTTCTTTATTAAAAAGTCAATATTACATGCATGTGTTGCCATTAGAATAATTACTATTTCATAAAGTGCAGTAATTAAGTCTTACAGGCAGATGGACTATAAAGGATACGCTTTACCCCCTGCCCCGCTAACTCTACCTGTCCCACTTTAGGTGTTGAAAGCTAGCCTGCAGTGATACACACACACACACACACGGCACGAACAAAAGCACCACCCTAGCTTATATTAGAACAGCTTGCACTAATCCCCAATGGAAAATGATTCCTACCGAGCCAATTAAAATTAGCAGAAACACTGGGCGCATCCTCTTGAAATCTGACAGTTGCACTGGGCTTGGAGAAGAAAAAAGGAAGGAAAATACTAGAAAATTATGTTAAAAGTCATAGAAGCCTGCGGCTAACAAACTTTTCATTGCCCCCCTTCCTTCTTTTGGCACTTATCTTTCAAACTCCAAGACTTTGCCCATCTAAATAGCTAACGATCTTTCCTGGCATGCTTGTGTTTGCGCTTAACGCGGCCCATGTGAAAGTTGAAGGAGAAGGGGGGTTGACGAAGGTGGGGGTTGGGGGGGGACAATTGCAGTGTCTGTGGTCAGGCGCCCTGCCAGCACAAACCGCTATTCCCCCCCGTTCGACTGGCGGCACAAGTGCACCTTATTCAGAACCTACATATCCCCGGCTATTACAGCCTGGAACCCTGCCAAGCCAAACTTCTCAAGCATGCCAGAATCTAATGCCCTTTTTGATATGTGGCGGAAAAACCACCGAGGGCTTCTGCAGGGTCCACTAAATTCTTATCACTCGCTCTTCTTCGCGCCCCACCCGCATACATTCATATGGAGATGTCTATACCGCCGCTATCATGAACCTTAAACATGCAGGAAGCATACATTATCAAAAACAGGCTGGAAATGGAGGGAGAAGATAGAGAAGTAGGTTGGCTTGATGAAACGGAAATGGATGAGGGACCTGATTGGCCTTCAGATAACTTCTGTCCGCTCCAGATGGAGTTCTCAGTTAGGCCCTGTCATCTCGGTCTTGTTTTGATGGAGCTGTCTAAATGAACTCATTTATTTTTTCACCTGAATGCTCTAGTCGCCACTACAAGTGCAAGACATGTGTTGAGGGAGGGGGGTCACAGTCAATTTGACTGCAGTCCGCTCTAATAGCCTACATAGATGAACTTAGCCATCCTAAATGGGTGGGAGCTTCTGTACCCACACCGGGGGAAAATCTGTTTGATATTCGGTTAGACCGAGTGCAGAGGACCCGAGTGTTAGCTATCATCTCCTGTGAGCATCTGATAGAGAGATCGAGGAGATGAGATGGTTATCAGACTGTTTTCTCGCCTAGGAAGCAAGGGAGAGCAAGATTATCCTAGATATGGCCTTAAACGACGAGGAAACCAAACAGCGAATTAATTTGCTTAATGCAAAAGTACATTTACTTAAAGTAATGCATGCATAATGAGGCCATATATAAATAATGCAAACATATATAGATCACTGATAGGTTAAAGGACTCGCTTTGATGACAAATATGAATTAATATACAGTTTTTGCTTAAACTGGCAGTACAGAGCGCAGAAAAGTAAAGGGATTTGTGGACATGGTTAGTTTCTTTTCATAATCTGCCTATTAGCACTAAACTGTGAAATTCACAAACCCATGACAGGGCCACTGTTACTGGCAAACTCACAGGACTGTGGTTCGACTTCCCTAGAGAACTCTCTCTCTCTCTCTGTCTCTCTCCTGTCTTATAAATCCATTTGAACGTCCCCAGCCACATTACAATGATGGAGCGGGAGAGTACGCACCGATATTGCGTTAATAGGTGTGAAATTTTTATTGCCGGAGCAAGAAACGCCTTTATTGGTGCAAACTTTCAAAGATACATGTTTGATTTTAATTCTACACACTGTCATTCTGGATTGCGCTGCTTGTCATTTAATGGAGCGGGGATGCCAGGGCCTGTAATTGCATTTGTAAATACATGCCACTTTTCCAGCACAACTTTGGTGAATTTATTGGCCTAATTTTGCCTGAGTTTCATCTCTTTGTGCTATTTATAAATAGACTTGTAGAGAAGGTGCAAGATAGAAAGTGACAAGTAAAAAAAAAAAAGAAATATGACTTTAGATCTGACACTACACAATTAGCTAATTTACCAAAGGGATGATAATCAATAAATAAACTAAATGAAAAAGTGCATTTTCCACATTACAGTGGTTAAAATATATAAACAAAATAAAACTCTAATGGGTTAACTGGGGGTCAGTATATATACAGTATATACTACTGTATATACTGTATATAGTACCCCACCCCACACCATTACAGCAATGGCGGCCCACTGCTCCAGGTGTGTGTTCACAGTGTATGTGTGTGTGTCGTTGATCACTTCTCACTGCTGTGTATGTGCACTTGGATGGGTTAAATGCAGAGCACAAATTCCTAGTATGGGAAACCATACCTGGCCACATGTCATGTTCTTTCCTTTCCTATACTGCTCAAAAAATAAAGGTAACACTAAAACAAGACATCCTAGATCTGAATAAATTAAATATTCTTATTAAATACTTTGTTCTTTTTGAATGTGCTGACAACAAAATCACACAAAAATTATCAATGGAAATCACATTTATTAACCCAAGTGGAACACACTACAGGCTGATCCAACTTTGATGTAATGTCCTTAAAACAAGTCAAAATTAGGCTCAGTATGGCCTCCACATGCCTTTATGACCTCCCTACAACACCTGGGCATGCTCTTGATGAGGTGGCGATGGTCTCCTGAGGGATCTCATCCCAGACCTGGACTAAAGCATCCACCAACTCCTGGACAGTCTGTGATGCAACGTGGCGTTGGTGGATGGAGCGAGACATAATATCCCAGATGTGCTCAATTGGATTCAGGTCTGGGGAATGGACGGGCCAGTACATAGCATCAATGCCTTCATCTTGCAGGAACTGCTGACACACTCCAACCACATGAGGTCTAGCCTTGTCTTGAATTAGGAGGAACCCAAGGCCAAACTGCACCAGCATATGGCCTCACAAGGGGTCTGAGGATCTCATCTTGGTACCAAATGGCACTACCTCTCACGAGCATATGGAGGGCTGTGCGGCCCTCCAAAGAAATGCCACCCCACACAATTACTGACCCCAAACTGGTCATGCTGGAGGATGTTGCAGGCAGTAGAATGTTCTCCACAGGGCTCCAGACTGTCACATGTGCTCAGTGGCTCTAGCATTGCTCCTCCTGTTCCTCCTTGCACAAAGGTGGAGGTAGCGGTCCTGCTGCTGGGTTGTTGCCCTCCTACGCCCTCCTCCAAGTCTCCTGACGTTCTCAACAAAGAACAAAAAAAGCAGCACGTTTAAATCATTGACAAGAATTTTATTGTATTATTATTTTTTTGTATAACACATAGAAGAATGATTTCTGAGGAATCATGTGAAAATGAAGATGAGTTATGGCTGAGGAAAATCAGCTTTGCCATTATAATAAATAATAAATCATCATATAAATAATAAATTACATATACATTTTTAATAATATTTCACAATATTACTATTTTACAGTATATTTAATCAAATAAATGCAGTAAACAAAAGAGACTTTCAAAAACATAACCAAAAGGAAAGCTTAAAAACTAAAAACTTACCAACCCTAAACATTTGAACAATAATGTATACAGCATATAAATATAAATCACAAACTGTGACTTAAAGCAATCTTGGAGATAAACATCTGAAAATAGTACAGTATATGCTTCTTAGCAGTGCTATAAACAGTCAGTTTTAGCAATCATAATAATAATACAAAAAAAAACATATTATTGAGGTCAAATGGCCCGTACATTAAGCTTTTGGTGCTGTTTTAAATACATTCCAGATTCAGTGTGGCTGACTGATGCTGCTGTTATTGTGAGCCTGTCAGATGGTATTTTAGTATTTTGCTTAGATATGTCATCCTCCATTACAGATCAGCTTGATTCACTGCGTACGCACACAAGCTCCCTCACTGTTGTCAAATTCTGACACCACACACATCAGCTTGCCATTGGGAGCTTCTGACCTCATGTGACACCTTCATTTTATCATTCTCTGGAAGAGATTACACTGGCGTTGATTTTTATACTATATATGCTAATGACAGAACAATGAACACCCAGTGGCACCCAATGGCTTCATATGTAACACTAACTATACAGCAAAGGTTGAGGGAAAGATCTGTGCTGTTTCATACCGCAAATGAAGCTTGTGACATGCTTAAATCCACACATATTGTCCATATTTTCTGAACCAAAGCTCTGGCACTCCTGAGTTTAGGTTCTGCCCCAAGGACCATTTTTGAATCTGTTCCCCACTCGGCTCTCTCAACCGCTTCCTGCCTCTCTTTAAACTGTCCTGTCCAATAAAGACAAATACTGATGCAAATATATATAAGTTTGAGGTTGGTAATATATTTGAAAGAAGTCTCTTATGCTCTTAAGGACACAATTTTTGAGAAAAAAATTCACTATATAGACAATATAATATACTATGTATATATATATACACTATATTACCAAAAGTATTCGCTCACCTGCCTTTACTCATTCTATGAACTGAAGTGCCA
>JAUMHR010000087.1:307242-327909 GCA_032361145.1 Enteromius fasciolatus
AGATTCAAATGATAGTAATTGGCCTCTGCATAAACTGACAGCACAAGTGTTTACGAAGTTAAATTTGGTTATAAAATCAAAAAGAAGCATTCACAAGCTGAGAAAGAAAAGTGAGTCAGTCTAAAAATGAGTCAAAAATGATTGAGTTGATGACAACAAATGGTACAATGGTCAGTTACGTCTGAACTGAATGTCACCAGTTACTCAAATATAAGTACTGTACCATTATTTCAAACATCTGTCTGGAGAGTCATTCTCTGTTTGTCTGAGCCACTGAATGGCTTCTGATGAGTTAAATGAGTCTTAATTATGCTGTCATAAATGGAAACTAACTAAAAAACAGACGTCACTACAACATTACAATCGAAACTGATCGAAACTCTGCCAGCTCAGCTGAGATTGCTGGCTGCTGTAGACTCCTGCTAATAAACACACAGAGTTCAGTAAGCGAGTGCAGGAGCTTATGCAACACACAACAACACAAACAAAACAACATAAGCAATAGTTCTTCCTGCCTGCTGAGGTTACTCAGAGATAATGAGGTGTGTGTATGCATTGGTCGGTGTTGTAGGAACAGCAGGGAGCCACAGATGGGATGCAGCAAGGTACAGGGGACAAACCGCACTCTGTTATCCTGTTTTAAAGCTGGTACAGAAAGTATCAGCTTTCCCTCACTTACATAAGACTCTCACTGTACTAACATATTAAAATGATGAGTGTTACAAAGTCAAGCTTCATTAAATCGAATATACTTTCCAAACTAATGTCTGGCCTAAACTCACAGTAGGAATGCCTACAAAGGTACACAATAACAGCAGCAGGCAGCAATTACTGAAGTATGAGTGTTTAAAAATAAAACATATTTACAGTATAAATATAATTATATGGTGCAAAAACCCATATTCCAAAAAAATAACATACTTACATTCCACCAAAAAGTTTAAGCAAAGTAAACACCAAAACCGTATACTGTACATTTACTAGCATTGAATAGCATATTATGTTATAATATTGTAGCACTAAAATACTTTAACAAATGTAGCTAACTATGTACAAAAGTTTAAAATCATCTTCAAATGATTATAGTACAGTACATACAGTATAGATATTATAATAATTGTGTATGTGTGTACATCACAAAATGCTTGCAACATTTGTTTTAAATGCAAGCAAATATAAATCATTATAGTAATCTTATACAACATAAGTATATTCAAGTACATTAAAATTTATTTTCAAATAAGCATGTCAGACTTTTTGTGATTATTATATCATATTATATTTAGTGCTGCACAAAAGATAGTGCTGTCGCAATTAATCGCATCCAAGATAAAAAAAAAACATATTTACATATTTTGAGTATACTTTATATATATATTTATTGTATACGTACCTGTATATATATATAAAAACACACACAAATACAGGATATATTTTCTAAAAATATTTGCATTTATATTAATATAAATTATATAATGTATACATTTATTTAATATATAAGCTTAACATATTTTTTGTAAGTTTGACAGCACTAATTATTTTATATTATGTTAAAATACAACTTCATAACACATTACAGTTTACTGTGATTTCTTTGTGAACACTACTACAATGGAGAATTTTGCTTTTTATCCATGCAATGATACTATATATAAAAAAAAGTAGCCTAAGTGTCCGAATCCATTTTATGATGTATTCAAAAAACACTCTAAGAAGAACAGGCCTGGCATCAGCTATACAGAAAGAAAACATTCAGCTCTTTTCAGTCAACCACAGAGCACACACAGTGACACACTGACATAGAGAAGACCACCAACAATATGCATGTCCGCATAATTAAAATATCACTTCTGCAATTACTGACAAATGGCCATCGTTTTGCTCTGGCTTCACAAAAGCAGGCGGAAAAATGTCTGTCCAGTAGAGGTAATTCTGAACTAATTCTGAAACACTCAAAATCCACTTAGAAGATATAGCAAGTAATGGCTTTGACCCAAGCAGATGAGGCTGTTTCAAAGCCAATTTCCCTTGGATTCATCAAGCTTGACCATTTCTCCAGCCATAATAATCCTCTGGCAGGTTGGCTTCATATTCTCAGGCTGGGGGACAGGCAAGTTTAATGCCCCATAGAAAAACACTCACACAGGAACAAAGAGAACTCATGAACCAGGCAGCGTGCCTACATCAGACAGGGCCCCGTCTCTGCTCACCCTGACCGCTATTAGAGAACCCCCCCTGCAATTATCTGCAGCCCATTTATAGTCTGCACTGACAGGACAATGTGTATTATAGACCGAGGATGGAGGTTGCCTTTGGAATGAAATATGTTGATGGTAAATTAATTCTGAACTCAACATATACAACTAAAAATGAAGAAGCGACGAAAATATAGCACTTACAGGCCAGTGTTATTACTTCAGGCTGAAAATTGCTTCCTGTTTTCATATCATAAGCTGGGTGAAAACAAGTATTTATTGTTTATTTATTGTTTATACAAAGCTTACCCAGGAGATAAGATATAGATTCCTCTCCCTGTGCTTGAAGGAATGGATTCGGAAAAAATTGCTGCCATCTTTGAAGTACAGGTATCCGAGAAGACAAGATTTGATCCAATTAGCTTCCTTTTTGGTAGATGCAGCAATTACGGTACAAAAACTGTTCTACGAATCTTTAGTTAAGCATTAGTAAATAATCAGTTCGTCCTTTATAAACCATTGTCCCAACATTTATAGTCATTAATGACAAGCAGTTTATAAATACAGCTATAAATGCCTTGTTCTTGATTTATAAGCATACCTATTACAAAGGAGATTTAAAGACTTGGTTATCTTCCTAGCAGAACAAATAAACAAAGACAACACAAAGGGATACAAAACTATTAATTTCAAGATGCAAAACAATACGAAATTGTACACTTTAATTTTTTTTCTCCTATGAAATTGCAGGTTTGTTTTAATTTATCAAGTGTAGAGTTGTACAGTTTAATTTTTTACATCTTAAATAAATATTTCTGTGTTTACTACTGCATAATAACATTGTAACAATGGTTTATAAAGGATGAATTAAGTATTTACTAATGCTTAACTAATGATTCATAGTGTGTAGTTATTATGAAGTGTTACCAAATGGACTATTTATTATTTTTCTATTATAAATAACTGTTTTTTTATTGAACTTTCTATTAATCAAATGGCTAAAAACACAAAAATGTTAAGCAGCACAACTATTTTTAAAAAAATAAATAATGCTCTTTGAGCAGCAAATCAGCATATTACAGCATATGAATTTTTGAGGATCATGTGACACTGAAGACTGAAGTAATGTCAACCAGCTTTAAAATAACTCAATTTAAAATGTAAATGTTTCATTATCAAAAGTATTAAGAATAGATACAAAAATAAAATCATATGTTTTATATTATATACATTTTATTATTGACTAGTTTTACAAAAATATATTAAAAATATGTTTTATTTTTAATTGCTGTATTATTTCTGTATTGAGCAAATGCATGCAGCATTACTGAGAATAAGTATAAATAAAATATACATTAAAAAAATAATAATAAAAAAGGACTGATCCCAAATTTCTGAATGGCACTAATCTTGAGGTTTCTCATTGTGGTCTTGCTCCAGTTACAATTTAAGATTTCCCTGGTGCAACACACACACACACACACACACAAAATATACAACAGACAACAGGAAGTCAGCCCAGTAAGAACTGACGAACAAAGGCTTTTTACATTTTCACAGTTCTGCCTTTGGGGGCTCTAGGCTTAAATCTCACTAAAAAAATTTGATGTGTCCATAGAATAAACCTGAAGGCCTGGCAGGATATTAAAGAATGGATCCAGCTTGTTTTAAATCACAAAAGCTAGTGACCAAAACATGGAAAAGAAAAACAACACTGTGTTAATGAGGCTCATTAGTTCATGATTGTACAACATAATTAACAGTTATGCGGTTAACAACCAAAAGTTAGCGGCTAAATCAGTGGCAAGGTTTCTAGCATCTGATAGTCTTCCATAGTAACAGAGTGCAAAAATAAAAACCTAAAAAACGAAAGCGGTGAATTCAGTATAGACAATCCAAACTAAACGCATGTGCCAGCTAAACACCGAGAGCGAAAGGAAGTTAGCATACATGTAGAAATGTAAGTGTTGCTCTTTGCTAGTCCAAAAAAGCCTGTAGTGCTTATTAAAGTCATTGGATAAAGCCGTAGCAGGCTGAGAGGTAGTCTAATATTAACACCTAATAAAAGAATGATATAAAAGTTTATTGCAGTGAAGTCAGGCTAAATTAAAACACCAGTCCCACAGGTGCAACGTGGGTGGGAGAACATCTGCCCTCATCTTAGGAGATTTGTGACATTAATATAAATGAATTTAGAAAACACATTGGGGAAAAAGAGAGAACGAGAATATTATTTTCAAACTTTGTGCTCCCTCCCTCTCTCTCTCTCGCTCTCTCTGTCTTTTTCTTTTTCCTCCTGCAGAACCTCATTTGGAAAGCATCTGATGGTGGAGAGGAACGCAATCACTTGATGCGGACGCCGGGCTCATTCACGGTAAATGTGTATTACCTTTAATGGGAGCTGCTAATTAAAGTGTCTGAGAAAAGCAGAGAAGTGTGTCTCGCCCTTACTGCCATTAGATGAGCAATATTGCGGAAAATAAAGCTTACATTAAAACACATCAGTCTGCTGAGGCTGCATTTAGGCATGCGGCATTAAATCAGCATTATTACAAAGCATAGGTGCATAGAAGTATAGCTGCACGTCAGAAACTATATCACAGGTAGAAACCACATCTAAATAACGTGATTAGTCAATTAAACCTTCAATTGCACAGTCAGCCTCATTTAAAAGCTTTTAAATTAGTCAAATTATCCAATTCGCCAGTTGCTGTTTTCTAGCAGTGAGTGTGTATAATGACTGTGCTGATAATGTCAATGGCCATTATGGTGAGGGACTGTAGTTTTATGACGGCCATAAGCCCGCTGCATTCGGCTCGCTAATAGAGGCCTGAAGGACACGGAAACACGGCACCACGACCTGTGACACCGCGCACACCAACCGGGAACATGCCAATCATGTTTGCATTTAGCCAGCACTCCTCCTATCCCCCTCTGTGCCCACTTTCACCCATCATCTCTCCGCCGACTGTGCGTTTCCAAAGGATTTTTAATCGGTGCCATTCCAGCGAGTGGGACCAATCAGGGTAAATGAAGATCAATAATGAGCCAATGGGTACGCTTTATTTGGTAGATGAGGTGAATCATTAAAACGCAGCGTGCTAATTTGACAGCTGATGCGCCAGGGTGGGCACTTAGGAGTAATGATGCCATCAGAGCAACAGACAGAGAGAGAGAGAGAGAGACAGCTACACAAACTGCTTCATTTCACACAGGAGCGAAAGAGGGCGAGAAATGGACTCTTTAAAATTCTTTTGACATTTTAATGTTATGAATCCATACACACATCTCATCTCGCTATTACATGTAATGAGGCGACACACATGAACCGCAACACGTACAGAGATGATTGTGTTTAAAATGATGTGCGTTATCCCACCACTTGCATGACGGGGGGGGCACAATACGAGTGAGAGAGGGCACTCGACACTGTCTGGTGAACCACCTGCCCATCTCGCCCAACTGTGTGTGTTTAAAGTATTCCCACAAAACGTGTGTGCGTGTTGAAGAATGAGAGCTAGAGAGTGTTCCGGGTCTGTATTGATCCGGCTAGCGGATCAGTATCCTTTTCCCACTGTGGTCACTGAATAGGACAAAAGTTCAATACAAAAAAATCGGCTGCTCATCCAGTTCTCACAAAAGCAATTTGTAATATAGATTTATCCGGGCTGCCGACAAAGCCAGCTGCTGTTTTTACTATTTAAAAGCTTTGATCGGATAACCGGAGATGCTTCATCTTTTTTAAGGATTGGGTGGCGTGATTCATTTGCAATGTAGGTGGCAATTTTACCTAAAATAAACACAGCTATGGATTGCTTGAAATAAAAGAGGAAGCAAATGAATTGAATTCCACAGGCCTGTCTGAGGTGGCCATCACTAGTGCTGCTAAATCTACAAGCACTTAATCCAGAGCTGCTTTGGCATTAATGATGAATATTTAAAACCTTGCGTTTGACAGCAATCGGGTCTGTTTCACACCACACCCACACGAGTGTGTAAGCAGTGTAGAAGCAACAGCAAGTGTTTCAGTAGCTCTATAATGACAATAAAAAGATTTATTATATTGAGTATTGCAAATTTGATAATTGTGGAATCAAATTTACATCACATTAACATTCACTGATAAATACTTGAACCTAAAGCACACGCGCAAACCTATGAACCAAAACAAACAGTCTGGCATTTCATAACTCTTTTAGGTTTTGCATAGACTGTATATAGTGTATTAAAGATCACACAAATAGATTCCAAGGCAATTTTTCTCTTTATTTTTAAATATAATGCCGAAACACAATTTTAACCAGGCTAATGCTACATCCCTACCATAACTTATTTTGCATATATATAACTTAAATATATGCTCTTGAACAAAACACATAGCCCTTAAATAAAGAAAAAGACTTTTGGAACTGCGTGAGAATCAGAAAATGAAAGTTAGCCTATTATTTATAGTTTGTTCCACTAACCTATATAGTGAAAGATCATGTAGACAAATAGATTCCAAGAGCTGTACTGAAACTACATGCTACCGTATGTAGCACTATATATTTTGTTATCTGCTAATATGGGTGCCAAAATAAAAGTGTGTCACTTGCATATGTGTGTCCTTAGTATGCTTAGTGCACAGAGCGTTTTCCTTTTAAGCAAACAAAGGCAATGAGGTAAATAAATACTTGATTTTTCCCAAACGAGAGAGTGTTGGTGTGTGATATGTGTGAAGTGAAGGTGTGAGGTAGCTGATTATAACTCTATCTCTCTCATTTCTCGCCGCTCTCTGTCTCTCTTCTAGAGGTGATGAGAGCGCTGGGTGGTCGATACGACACTGTCACAGCCCAGCGTAATTAGCGAGCGTACGCAGGGTCCATCACAGATCAAACGACACATAAAAATGATCCCGATCTCTCCCAGTCGCGGTTAAGCTACCTCAAGCTTTACCTTTGTGAAGCCACTGGTGTATTTAGCTTACCTCACACCTCAAAGAAAAGAAACGGAGGGAGAAAAAGAAAGAGAGAAGCATTCATTATTTATCACTGGAAGTTTCTAACCACGAAAAAGACCGAAGGAGTTGAAGGGAATTTAAATGATTTCGAAGGAACTTGCAGAGACCTGGATTAATAAAGTCTCAGGCTTTGTGAAGCGCCTACCTGACAACAGTTATCCAATCTGAGACCCGCATGTACGACATTATGAAATATTACATGTTGGAATTAAGGCTCTAAAGTACCTTTCCACATTTAGTCCTCTCATACCAGAACAAGATAATCCTTGTGCTGTCACATGACATTCCTTGCTAATCAGAGCCGAGAACATTGCAAATCCTCTAGTTCACCTCCTGCCGAGGAGAACCGGCCTGCTGACAGAGGCTTCAAGTGCATGAATAAATAAACAAACAAGCCACGGTCACGGCCCTACGGCGAACACGCTTATGTGTGTATGTCGGTTGGTGAGTGTGTGTGTGATTCGTAAATGCTGGGACTTGGACACAGCTGACCTTTAAGGCTGTGAGTGAGAAGTGTAGGAACAGACTCCGCTGGCCTTTATGGATGTTTGGGGTGTCACACTTGAGAGTGTAAGAGGACCAAGACTGTGTGTGTATGTGTGTCGTTCTCACCTGCTCTTTGGCCTCGTCTCTTCCTGCAAGTGCTTTCTGCAGAGAAGGGAGCGGAGTTAGATGGGTTTTACCTGGAGCGTGGAGGCTCTGGAAGTCGGAGCATCTTCATTTTTCTTGCTCCATCCCCAGCAAAACACAGTACAGGCCCTGCAACTGCAATATCAACACTTCTTTTTCTAAGTTTTAATGAGCTACCCACCTGAATGATAACAGAATTTGATGAATACTGTAAAGAAATACAGATATTTTGAATATTAAAAATGGATTGGTCCAAAAGGAGGCATCAGAAAACTTTCAAAGGGGCCTTAAATGGGTTTAAAATAAGACAAAAACAAAACAAAACACCTTTTGTACTTTTGCCACGCTTTAAATTATTATTATTATTATTATTATTATTAATCTATTTATTTATTTTTCTGAGAAAATTGAAATGAATATATATCAGTTTGCTTTTCTCATCCTTAATCCTGAAGCAACTGGCCTTTTATTTACTGAAAATGTGGGACCTTGGAGTCAAAAAGTTAAGAAAAAAAGAAGGTACTTGCACATTTAAACATATAATTTATTATTAATAATATTAATAATAATAAGTATTACTAACACTCTTTTGTTGTAAAATTAATAATACAAATTTGGAAACAAAGTTTATTGGATTACAAAGATTGTTATACAATGAAATATTTAAGATTTTCTAGTGTGATATTTTGCTTTTAATTTCACGTTACTTGCCATTTATTAACTGTTTGTTTATTTCTGAGTGAAAATGTTTCTACACCAATATTCATTGTTAGAAATAATAATACAACAAGTATTGGGAAATGGGATAAGTAAATTACACAAGCCCGATTTAAACATCCACCCCCATGAGAGCACCAAATCTCAACATAAACCACTGCACCACATCCCGACATATCCCCTTTCAAGTTTAAAAACCTTTACACCAACACATGGCCAAAGCATCAGCACATCCAAATGTGCGGAATGACTCATAAATCTTTTCCCAGAAAGTTCTTGTGCTCTCAGGTCTGTTATTCTGATCCAGATCAAATCTCCATTCTCACAGTAACACATAATGACTCTCATTCAGCGACATTAGCATGAAACTTGAGAGCGTTCTCAAATACTGTCATTCGTACAAAGCTTTCTGACATCCATCTACGGTCCCACTGTAACTGTGGCATCTTAAATCAGCCGTAATGACACCCCTCGCAAGCCCACCAGGTAGCGGGCACTAATCTTAAATCAGAGAATGCGGCAGCGGTCCTGAAGTTGGATTAAGGCAAAGCTTTCCTTCGCACCGAGGGGGCTGGCGTAAAGATGGTTTTATCAGAGGTCATTCAAATTTCTCTGCATAGGGAGACAATGGGACCCGCGGCAACAGGGAGCCTCGTTCCCAAGCCTGGAAGTCTGGCTATAAAGAGGGAATCGATGAAGTGTCTATTTCTGCTTGGCCACAATGGGAACTGGCTGCCGTGGCAAACAGAGATCAATACAACAAATTATTACAATTTCCACAACCTCCACTGGACATACCGAGGGGCTCAAACGCGCGTGCGGTCACCCCTCCTCTGCATTAGTGCAGTCAAATGGCAGGGGGTAAGAGATAAAATAGACTTAAACACACACCTCGCAAATGCCTATTCAGCCACAATCAGTCAGCTTATATGATGGAGCTCGAAAGATTGCTGGCGGTTTGAATGATGGTTTATGAATAATTGCAGTGCATGTAGGTTGTTGTGCAGAAATGGCTTTAATAAAGGGTTTGGAGAGTGAGTCCACTCGCTGCGGAGACCACCGAGAGGAAAGTAGTGATTCCAAGCAATATGTCAGGATGGATTTGAGTATGGCCGAGGGAGAGAGTGACACACGTGTTTAGAAATGCTGTGTGAGGGTATACACTGTACATTTGAACACAGAACTTTCAGTAATGTTACAGATTGGGCCATGTTAGACCACTTTCACACTTAGAACTGGGATTGTGGTAAAAGGGAGGGGGAGGAATAGGGAAAAAAGGGTTTGCCTCGGTTAGTCAATGACTAAATCAGTAGCGTCTTGTGTAAAATTATACATCTTGGAAAAGGTGGTTTATGGAGACTCCCCATAGGCGTTATGGTTTTTATACTGTATGAACAATTTTTTTTATTTTTTGAAAAACAAAAAAAGCATTGTATGTTTTCAGTATGCATTCAGTATATTTTTAAAGCCTTTTGAATTGCACTACCTTCACATATGTAACACCTATGCCATACCATATCATTCATTGTATCATTCTATCACCATATCATTAATTAATTATACAAATTCATGTCCTTATAAACACCCAAGACTGCTGCAAGAATCGTGTTGAGATTGCAAAAATCATTCATCATAAAAAAATAAAAAAAAATAGATAAGCTTTAGCTATAACCTAGCAACACTAAAAATTGTGGGTCGATATGTTGTTGTTGTTTTTTTGTTTTTTGTTTTAAAGAAATTCCAACCTGATCTCACGGCAATTCGTACATATTTTACGAGGTGGCTAATTTGTACGAATTTGTACGACCTCACTCGTACGAATACGATTTATTCTAAATCGTACGTATTTTACGAGATGCCAATTCGTATGAATTTGTACGAATGACCTAAACATAACCCCGCCCCTAAACCTACCCATCACGTGGTTTTAGACAAATCGTACGAGTGAGATTGTACGAATTAGTACGAATTGGCACAAAAATTGGCACCTCGTACGAATATGTACGAATTGCTCGTGAGATTGTGTTGGAAATTCATACTTTTATTTAGCAAAGACACACTAAATTAAACAGAAAACAATGTAAAAGAATCTTAAAAATACACAAAATCTAAGCAAAAACATTTACCAACCATAACTTTTTTAACAGCCGTTTTTAATGTATGTTTTTAATTATTTATTTATTTCACCCCATCAATCAAGTGCATTCACAGGAGTTTTATTTTATAATCCCTCATACATTTTATATTATTTATAATTATTTGATTTTAGTCATTCTGTATTTTTTTATGTTTACTTTACGTCTAAATTCTATAAAATGTTTTATTAATCTTGATTTTAGTTACTTTAGTATATAAATGAAAAACTAGCTAAAATAAAATGTTTCTACATTTAATTTAATGTAATTTTATTTTCATATAGAATTTTATTTAATGTTTATGCTTTTATAAGAACAAAAAATCGAATGGTTTTGGTTTTTGTTTTAGTTTTACTTAACAAACCACAAAACAATTAAACTTTCAAAAAGTTCAAATTCAAGTAAAATATTTAGTGACTACAATGTATTATTCTTAGCCAAATAAAAAATATATATATTGTTACCATATCTAACCACAAAATTACAATCACAGAATATCACAGAAGATATCAAAATCCAACCACATGAAGGTATCTTAGTGGACATGACATGATACTGTAGATTTGGAAGTGCCTTGTTGTCATCCTATCTCTGTATACCGTCTTTGAAGGCAGTATTTTTTGTCTTTAGGGACCCAGCCAAAGAGAGCATGAGAACGAGTAGGAGGACCCAGGGAGTTCCCAGAAACAGCTGAAACACATTTGGCATCATGCTTTTGGCTTAATAATTAACATTTCTGTGCAAAGCCAAACATGAGATCCAGTCTGCGAGCAGTGAGCGTGCATGTTAACAACTTGCAAAAAAAAAAAAAAAAATGAAACCCTAAATTAGACTGATTAGTCACCCGGCAAACATAGATCAAACTAAATACTGCAAAGGGCAAAGCATTTGTTACAGGAGCACATGCTGCTCTGAAACTGACGTATGTGCAGATTACACCCAGATGCTGTGAACTTACACTGACTCAAAACACACATAACAGCAGAAAGAAAGAAGTAGGGAGTCTACAGGAAGAGGTGGCGGCTCAGCTGGAGGCCGGGGTGCAGTAAGGTGAGATGTAACTCTGTAGGTAAGATGAGACGAATGGAATCACACAGGATTTCCAAGTACAGTCAAAAGTGACCTTCAAAGAAATAGGTTTGATATAAGTAAAGCTTGTTTGCTTATTCAACAGAGATTGCTGAATAATGTTGATCATGTTGTTTTCTTTTCTTAAACACTTATAATCAGGAAGCAAGCATTAAAAATAATCAAAAAGAGAGAAAATTATAAATAAAAGTAGTTTATAATGTTATAAAATAATTATGTTGTTATAAAATTAAATTTGGGCACCAAATCAGCACATCAGAATGATTTCTGAAGGATTGCCTGACTGGAGTAAAAGTTGCCGAAAGATTTTCGCTACAATAACTGCCGATTTGTTGAGGATGTAAAGATTCCTTCGAAAAACATTACAAAACCTTACAGACCCCAAACCTTTGAACAGTACTACAGTATATATGCAATGTGTTTAAAATACAATTTCTGTAGTGGAAATATTATGCCTTTTGAGCTCCAGCTTCTTGGTATCCTTCATAGAAATGTATTGTTTACTAGTACTAGTTAACAACCTTAGAGATGTTATGTTGAACTGAGAAAAAAGAAAAAGGATATATAAAAACAAGACTATTAAGCAACTCTAAATGTAATATTTCATTTGTGTGGCAATAAGCAATGTCACTGGACCCAATTTACTTCTATTGGAAATTCCTTACACTAACTTCAAATGTTTATTTAACACGATGGACTGACGCAGAAACACTGATTTATCCAGTGGTGTGAGTTTTGGGCTATACCAATCAATTGACTGATCAAAGCAGGTTCAGGAAACCCTTTTTTCTGTCCACTTTGTTATAATGAGGCAGAAATTACAATCAGCTAATAAAAGCATCAGCTAAGTGACAAGTATCTAATATTGTATATCTAACTGTAAAATGTGAGCTGGAGCTGGGTGGTGCAGAACTGCCTGAGGCTCTGGTCTGGTTTTTCATAATGCTTTCATACACTGCCCAGTCCTCTGACACCACTACAAACACACACACACACAGAAAGAAAGAAAGAGAGGGAGAAGAGAGAGGTTCACTTACTCGGTTTCATTTGATTACTAACAGATCAATATTTAAAATGTGTCACAAAAAATCATTGATGATATTATATATTTTTAAGGGTATATGATATTTGACATAAAGCACTGATTCCAAGTGTTTGATTTGAATTTTATTTAATTTTTTTTTACTAAATTTCATTATTTAATATCAATATTTTCAGCAGCCTGTCTTTCGTTCACCAAAATAGAAATTCCTGTCTCCATCAATAGATGGCACTCTTTGCTTTGTGCCTGACACACATGCCCTAGCAAGACAAGAAACAAAACACTGCTCTGCACTTAGTCCATTTAATGTATCAATATCAAGTGTGCATGCTAAACATATCACTATAGATGTATATTCAAAAGGGTGTTGAATTTCTACATTTGGTTTAATGCTGGATACAACCCACTTTACAGTATATCGCAGTACTACTGTGGTCAAACAAAAACGCTGCATGCTCAAATGTACAGGTGCAGGGGGATGATTTTTGTCTGAGGCTTACTGATTGGCAATGAATATATAGTGTATCACGGCTTTGAGGTTTTTGCGGATGTCTGCGGCATTATGAAGGACATCAGATGTGATGTCTTGGGGGAGGTTTCAAAGAGGGGCAACTAAAAACCGAATACTAAAATCCATGGCCACAAATGATTAATTTATAGCTTTGCACAGTCCAAACCGTTTAAACAAGAGCCATAGGAAATTGAAGAGCCAAATAAAACCTCTAAATATTTAATAAACACAAACACAGCAACTAGATTTGAGAACCTCAAGGTAAAATCTTGTTAGAAATCAGCATAAGCAAAAACTATAGGTAGAGAGAGATGCAGTGCAAAAGAAAAGATTGATTAAAAATTCATCTTTTAGTTTTAAAGGGGTAAAAAAAAAACTGTTTTAGTGTAAGCCTTGAAGCATTTCGGTACATCCTACAAGCGAACTGGCAAGAGCAAATAAATTGTGTATAGCCTGTTCTGCTCCTCTTACCAGCCAACACAGGTAGAGGTCAAGAGTGCTAGAAGTACATAAACGGGATACTGCTTTTCAACGAGCCCCACCTCTGAAATTTGTCTGTTAAGAGCGCCAGGGTGCTCCGCCGGCACATGGAGGAGGAAAAACATGTTTTTAATTCTGACGGCTTAGTGAAGAGGCCATACAAATGAATATGAGCGCTTTGGCCCGTTCTGGTGTTTTAATACCAGACACTTGTTTCCACCTCACATCTGTGCGACTTTGAGCCAGACGGAGCTGGGAGTTATACTACAGTATATGAAACGGCCCCTGTAGGTGTCATCATCCTAACCTCCGAGGCAGCTTCAGCCATCTGGGGGGCTTTTAAATTCAATCTCGGACGTGCGTCTGGATAGGAATGGGTGGAGGTTAAAAAATTGCATCAAATAAAGGTTTACCTTTGCTTTTGGTTTGGGCTAGCGTTGATTTGAAGCCAGAGGTACTTACAGCTTTTGCCTTATTTACAGTCCCTTTGGCAGACGTACAACGGCCCCAGGCTATAACACAGTGTACCTAATGTTCAAACTGGCAGGTAATCTTATGTCAAACATTCCCCTTTGATATAAAGTGATCAATAGATTCTTGTGAAGAAGTAATTTCTCTGATGTTTCAACTCTAGATTTTCTTTTATTACAATACATATATAATTCATATTTTTTCTGATCGCAGAGAGGTGCTTCTCAGAATACAGGGGCCATTGTAGGACAGAGCGCAATAAAGAGAGCAGAGAAATTGTGTGTTTAGATGTTTCCGGAGTACAACAATTTTTCAATCAATACTCTATGTAACACAATTATCTGCAGTAATCTGGTTGTATTGGAAAAGAGTTTTGCACCAGCCCACTCCGGGGATTCAGTCTGAACAGCTAACTGATAATTCCATCATATTTAAAATTTATAACTTGCAGTGAAATGGACAGAATCACACTTCTTGCAAACCTTGTAACATTAGGCGGCTAAAGCAATGAAAATGTATATTGCAGGAAGAATGAACATAACAATGAGTGTGCAAATTCTCTGATTCCATGATGTTACGTATAATATAAAACATTATTGTAAATATATAATCAAAAATCAAAAGAGGGAGAGAATTAAAATTAAATTATTATATACAGCACTACTGCAACTAATACATGTTGTAATCTTACATTATATAAATAAATAAAAATTGTAAGGTGACCCTGGATCACAAAAGCATTCAGAAGTGTCCTTTTTTTTAAAGATTTATGCTTATCTAAATAAGCTTTTCACTGATGTATGGATGCATGTGTGTTAGGATATGGAAATATTTAGCCAAGATACAACTATTTAAAAATCTGGAATCTGAGGGTGCAAAAAATCGAAATATTGAGAATTTCCTTTAAAGTTGGTGAAATTAAGTTCTTAGCCATGCATATTACTAAAAAAAATTAAGTTTTGATATATTTAAGGTAGGAAGTTTACAAAATATTTTTATGAACTTTATTTAATATCCTAACGATTTTTGGCATACATGAAAATTTGATAATTATGACCCAAACACTATTTCTTTGGCTATTGCTACAAATATACATGTGCTACTTAAAACTGGTTTTGTGGTTCAGGGTCACATATGGTGTATGGTCAACAGTGAATGGTTGTTTGCAAGAAAAACGAAATGCACTACTTTTAAAACCATCGCTGGACAAATCCATTTTGTTCACCTTATTTTTCCTGCTTCACAGCTAATGTCGCTTTCTAAATCCTGCAATTCAAAGAAAGGTCTGCCATGCATTGATACAGCTCAGAGAGGGAGTTCTGCTCTCCTATAGTCATTTTTGTATATGCATCATAAACGCTGCCGACAGCAGGCTGCTCAACCTCCATCATTCACCCCATTAAGTGGTGATTTTTCACCTTTCCTGAATTAACAGCGTTCGCATTTAAACATTCCTACTGTAGTAAGGATGCGCCGAGGATTCTTCAATTAGAATGCCATGTATCATTTCCAGCAGGCCCTCGCCACGGCTACCCCTGCGCTGCTGATGCGCAAAACAGGATCATAAATCATGTCACTGCCAGCCAATCAGCGGCTGCCGTTTCTGCTGGATAGGCGCAGGCTGCGGCATAAAGTTATATTCTTGCATGTAATGTATTATTCCTCAGCTTATTTTAACGCCCAGGCGGCCTTAATGCTACAGAATAAACATCTCTAGCTAACAGCTTCCAACCACTAAGGTCAGAAAACTCATGTAAAGCAGAGGCGAACACAGCAATGAGTGGCGCAGGCAATAGATTCACGGATAAGATTGTGACCAAATTCACAAATAATCATGTTATAGCAACTTTATGATATTTACCTTGCAAAAAAGCAAACAATACGAAAACCGCATGCACTTAACAGAAACGCACTCGATCGATCATTGGTACAACGATGCACTCGTGAGCTGGAGTGCATGTATGGGTCACACAAAGAACACTGGAGATTGCGATTCATCCATGCCAAGGGTTCGTGGCCTTCTTGTGAAGTGGGAAGGGGGCAGGGCCATTCTCCTCACCTACGCTGTTGAAGTCTGGAAGGATTCCTCAATGGCGCTCTCTTCTGCTGGTTTGATTCGGTCCAGCTGCCTTCAAACAGTTCAATCAGCCACTTGAACTCTCATGGTCATTGGCACTTCCTCCTTTGCTTCTGATTTTTCCCCTCGTTGAGCCACGGGAAGGAGATTTTCAAATGCAATCCATCACTTACGGCCGGTCAACACCAATTCCAATCAAACCGCACCGAAATCTTTACGTTTTACATTTTAAACACCAGGGAAATCGATACGGCGTGCCGCTCTCCGGGAGGCTTTGAAGTTATGGAGCATCTACGCTCATCTCATCAACTGCAACTGTTGCCTTGACACCCGGGAATGAACAGAGACGAGGGGATAAAACGATGAACTGATCTTATGCATGGGTGAGACACAGCCGTCCCCGGCAACCTGAGCAGGCTCAAAAGCACTCAAATAAGACATTACTGTCTGACACGAAATTATAGACTCCAATGTAGATCTAAGGAGAAAAGGACAAATCCAGACAGAATACATAACAATTATTTTACATGCCTCAAGGAGCATCAAAACGGCAGCACGGACACATCCGTTTGTGGCGGCAACGTGGTGTTTATTGGTAGCGGTGGTGTAATGAGCAAGTGAGGACGGTCGGCGATGTTTCTACCGAGAGAGATAGTCGCCCTGCATGCTTTAGAATGAGATCATAACCAGCATGCTGTGGACAAATGGGGAGGTTTCAAATGACTCCTGATAATCAAGGCGCTCGGGCTGGAGGGCCGGCTGGTGTTGGGGTGGGGATTGATCTATCTCTCGCTCTCTTCTGTCGCCACTGAGGATGCCCACGTTAATTCTTAATGAGACATTCCTGCATGCGTAACAACACTGTCTGCACAAAACAACAAAGGCCTCCCAGACTGCAAATGAGGAGTTCTCTACAGACAGCCCAGCCAGCATCGCATCATTACCACACACATATACACACACTCACAAACGCAAGCTGCCACCACCACATAGCCCATCATTAAGGTGAGATGTACTTCCTGTGTGCTTGTGTATATTGTATATGTGTGAGGCTTGGCTGTCTTGTATAGGCCAGGCCGTAGCGAGTTTGAAAACGTGAGTGGGAGTAATATGTCATAATGATTTGCACCATCAGCCTAAAAACCAGAAGAAAAAAACAGGAAAACAGCATTTACTTGCCCCCCATGAGACTATTTTTTAATCACACATTGCAAATGAGTCATTCCATGACAGCAGCCCCATCTGATGAAGTGCAGTTATAAAAACCTTCAGTATATTAATTCAAAATTCAAAATGTCATTAATAGTTGTGCATTTTCATACTGCCAGTATATATACAGTAGGCCTATATATAAACAGGTTTATTTATATATATAACTCATTTCATAAAATAACTTCACACAGAGACTGTTGTTAGCAATGACAATGATTTTGTCGCGTCAAGTACAAGAAAGTGAAATACAAAGGTATAACGTTTTTTCAAGGACTTTTTTCAAGAATCTGTGCTCAGGTGCAGTACTCAAAGACAAATTTTCTTCAGCCACATCTCCTCAAACATATAGAGGAACCGACTGAGGCTTAAAACCATTGCTAGTTTAGGTCTAAAACTGGATGGATTTTCCCTAAAAAAAGCAAAAAAACCTGAACATATTTCCCTAAGGTCAACTTACAATGTAAGATTTTCCTTGCCATTTTCTGCTGTGCCAAACAAATGTGTATTTTTTTTCTCATGCCCAATAGTCTCTCACTCTCACCCTTAATACTCTCTTTGCAAAGCCTGCAAGAAATTGTAAGCTTGAAACAATCAAGATTATTAGGATTCTTATAAAACCAGCAAACAACACAAGGTTTGGTGAACATCCTGCATATTATTAATAGTTCTTCTGATCTTCGAGGATAATAGCATTCGTCTAGCTTTCTTCACTAATTTTCTCATCATCAAATAGCAGTCACTGGACACTCACATGTTGATGTTTTTCAGTGTCAGTGAATGAGACAGTTCAATAAATGCAACTTATAACTTGTTTTCACAGCACATCAAGCTTTTATCCTACCCCTTTAAATGCATACTCAATTTACGAAACGAGTTAATGAATCCATTACTAATTTCACATAACTACACTACAAGCAGTCCCACAGTGCACATGTTATGTTTGCAGATGCCACCATCAGTTTGTAATTTGCATTCTGGGACATTATTATTTAATCACCTTAATTACGCTCATGTATGTGACAACGCTGCCTATTACAAAACGTGTCCCAGCATAAACTTGAACAAGCACTTAGCATGTATAATATATAAGCACTTAGGTGTCTTAATGTGGCCTTGATATTCAAATCAGCTGAGCGCTTGTGAATAGCCGCTGATGTGACCCGACAACAACAACATGCCAGCGGGGGCATGTTCTGCAGCAGAAACGCACGTCTGTTGCCCCAGCTACTCTTTATTGAATGAAAGCCTGTTATTTTCCCTCAGGTGCCCGTGAATGGCTGGTTTTCTCCCTTGGCACAATTCCACGCCATTCTTTATCGGCCCGCCATCACCGGCTCCACTGATTTGAATATTTAGTGTCCTTTCATGCTTTAATTGGAGTCAATTGCATTCACTTGGCACGTTTTGCTGGAAATTAATCCTAGGGCCTAATTTGTTTCTGTCAGGCAATCAAAGCCTGAGTGAATAATGGCAAATGTTATTACAGATCCCCTAGTCTCCAAATACCCCAACTATGTATTTATCTAAAGCCTTTAATTATTTGCGCAGCATAGTTGTAGCAGGGCTCAGAGTCAGACAGGCCAAATGAATGAGGTTTTAAGGGGGCGACTGGGAGTGTTGGCGAGCGCCGCTAACATAACAAACATTTGACTGGAGCGCTCGCTGAGAACGCCGTCGATGAGCTGTGATTGGAGACAGAGAGGCTACACGGATGCCGGAGAGAGAGGGTAATTGACAGATACCGGGAATGCTCAGCGATGAGGAGACCAACTTGCTAAAGGATAAAACACACCGCAAGGCAATTTGCTGGAGCAAAAAGAGACGGTAAGTATATTATTGGTTACCTGGCATGATCCAGCCTTTCACTGTGATACTAAACTTTCTATCTGAACTAAACTTGTGTACACTGAGCTCTCTGAAATGTTGAGAGGAAACCAATATTTCTGCATTAAGGGAAAAAAACACCTTCCTCTGTATATGTGTATAAATAAGCAGGTAATTATAAACGAGCAACAGGAGTTCACCTGAGGCCAGTATAATAAACAATGTATTTCATATATAGTAGTTAACATTTAAAGTGGATCACAACCCTTCAGCAAAGTTGTCCTAAATCAAAAACAATACCATTTTTTGCCTTGGGACAATTTTGATTAACTTTTATGATCCACTTTAAATGTTGACTACTGTATACAGTATATGTCCTAACAAAAAAAAAAAAAAAACAGAGGGTACCAATAATAAGATGTTTTGGACATACACCATCACTTTTAAAAATAAGCATTTTTTTTGTTTCATGAATAACCTTTAACATCCATTTCACACACATGCATATAAACAAATAAATAAAAAATGAATGTTAAATTTGAAGTGTAATGATAAAAAACAACGCTAAATCTACATAATATATAAAAAAAATAAAAAATATATATTTTTGCAATTAATTAGATAACTTGATAAATTGAAAAAGTTTAGAATAACCTGCAGTAGTATATCAGAGCATCATGAAATAATAATACTTCCCCAGTACACATTCACTTCTCTGGCCTGGACTTTTATGATATTAAACCTCTTGAAAGCACCTTTATAGTTGTTTTAGGTCAGATCATCATGGTACAAAAACTGAATGGTGTGATCCAGATCTTCTGGGATCTTCCTGTGCAGCTGGACCACAAACCTTAGAGCCTATATATGCTGATTCCTCATATTTCTCTGTGCAAGACTGAGCCTGCCAGCACCTGTACTAAAAGCCACATAAGAATCAGTCACTAAAATGATGGGTTAACAAACACGCTGAGTCTCATAGCAAAGCCAAACACTTGTTTTCTCTCCCAGAATTATATCTGTCTGATATCCTCCACGTAAAAACATGCATTGTGTGCAACCTAATAATCATGGTCTTCAGCATGATTTGAGAATGATCCAAAGAGAATCTCGAATGGCAACGAAAACATCTGACTGTCTGTACAAAGTTCACTTGGTTATTGTCACAAATCTGATCATTTGATTAGTGACCCATAAACAGTTCAGAATTTCCAACCTGATCTCACGGCAATTCGTACATATTTTACGAGGTGGCTAATTCGTACGAATTTGTATGACCTCACTCGTA
>JAUMHR010000087.1:352993-365705 GCA_032361145.1 Enteromius fasciolatus
ATCTCAATATTCCACAGTCAGCCAGAAGGCTGTGTTTCCCTTCAATTATATCCATAATCTTATCGATATATTGAATTCCTTGAATTCCACATGCAGGAACTATGTGTTTAAGTCATGTGCTCCGCTTCCCCAACCACCTGCTTCAGTACAACTGGCAGCCCTGTGGGGCCCTCATTTTGGCCCCCAGGATGTTGCGAAGGTTGGGACTCCTCTGCTGACGAACTTGAAAAGTAGCTTGCCTGTCGGCGGGGGTTCTCCGCGTAACACAGCCTCAAGGCTCGTGGCCTGTTCCATGTGTGTTCTCATATGTAACGTCAAAGTGATTCGACTGAAAGGGTAACATCTAGGTTACAAACGTAACCCACGTTCCCTGAAGGAGGGAACGGAGATGTTACACTTTCGTGCCACGACTCTGAGGTTGCGGTGACGCCGCCTCGCCTCAGTGAAAGCCTGCAAGTGCACTGCATTCGTGCTCTCTTATACTCGATGAGGTGCGCCTGAATGCAAATAAATGTACACCAATATTCATTGGCCTTTTATTTGAAGCTCAAAGGCAATTGGTCTCTCTAGCGAGTTCCCATATGTAAAGTCTCCGTTCCCTCCTTTAGGGAACATGGGTTACGTTAGTAACCTAAATGTTATTGTTCAATTAAGAAATGTAAATATTAGTCACTGTTGTTCTATTGAATACCAGTTGTTATTGTTCTAATGATACATTTAAATATTAGTCACTGTTCTTTTCAGGAATTAAATATTAGTATCTAATGATCTATTAAGATATTAAAATATTAGTCGCTACTGATCAATATATTAAAAGATTAATTATTACTCACTATTGGTTTAGCTGAAAAGAGATTAGTTGCCAGAGTAAGTGATTCTCAAAAAGTATTAATGAAAATTTTATTAATGCTGTTGCACGTGAAATATCTGAAGATCAGACAAAGTTTATTACAAGCAAGAGCAGTTGTCAATGTGTCTAATGTAGGTTTACCTTTTACCAAAGGCTGATTTCTCCAAAGGCAAGTTTGTTCTTGGGTCAACTGAATATATAATGTCATTATAAAAGTTGATTGAGAAATGCAATAATCAACTGTTTGGTGTTAAAAATCAAGTTTCCTGGTGCATACTTAGCCCCGTCCACTAGCGAAGGCTTCTTTATCATACAGTGGTACTGCTTATCAGGACAAATAAAAAACGAGATATTTGGAGGCATAAGACAAGGCCCTGCCACAATATGTACAATATTTATGATTATTTCCCTTTACATTTGCATCACACTCTTTCTCTCTACCCACAGCCCTGACTAAAAATGGTGTTAATCAAGTTTCCGTTTCAAATGACAAAATGTGAGACGCATGGGGTGGGGGAGGAAGTTTTCCTGATATGGTAATTTGAAGCAGATATATCATTTTGTTAATAAAATGCTGAGGCCTGTGATTAACTGGCGCTCACTGGAGATAGCACGCTGATTAATTTCACCCTCTTCAGCCAATGCCAAGGTCCTTACACTTTCCCTCGTTGTGCTAAGGGTGAAAATTAAATCAGTTCCTCTTCTAAATTTTTCAATAACCTTGTGCCATTTTCCCCATGTGACATGTGTTCCCAAAGAGACAAAAGCCTTCTTAGGCTCTCAGAAAAGAAAACAAAAGCTACATAAAATGATTTTCGTGACCCATTATTGTTAGCACACTGGTTTTTAAGGTTGACTACACCAAAACAACAGAGCGGAAACATATTTTCCTACTGTCTTGACAAAAATAAAACCTTCTAAACAAAGAATCAAAGCCTGTTTCCACCTGCCTGAAACCTGTAATGATGAATACAGGTAATTGGGCCTTTCAATATGGTATCTCCCTGGGTATACCTTTGTCAATAAACACACTGCTTACACCATTGCTGAGAATAATAAAGATATAAATAAAGCTCAAACAAACCACCCACATTAAACAGTAACGCACTGTACATGTATCAATATCGCTGCATTTTTGAGGACGAGTCTAGGTATTTACGATATAGGCAACACAACGAGCATAAGAACCGAGATGATTCCCTAGTGAAACATAAGCAGTGAGTAAGAAACACACACCAACACTCGCACAAACACCATTTACTCTTCAACTGCCTTGCTAAATTCCATATATTCAGGTTTGAATCAGCAAACATGTTATCGCCCCTGGATTCCAGGCTCAGAAAATTGAATTTCTGCATGCACTTTTATCTAGAAAAATGACGGCAATAATGAGAAACGGGAAATAATAAGCGGAATACAATAAGCAAACGGCAGATCATTAAGGTGGCATTTGCTTGTTGATGCAAGCAGGGAATAATCAAGATCGTACCTTAATGACATTATACTGTCATAAGAATCACAGAATGATCAAATTACAGGATTTAGTTAATGAAAAATGGAAGGACCAACACAAGTCTTTTTTCATTCCAGAAACGCTGCACTGCACGTCCCTAAACCCACTCGGAAAAAGTCATGGGACATTACAAGGCTGAAAGCTACACGTCCTTATGCAAAACCCTCATCGCCCTTATTGCCGGACAACGTTGTAAAGCCATCATCCTGTTTATAGAGGTTTAATTGAAGGCAGCATAAAACGATAAACTAAGAAACATGCATGGTTGACTTCTCCAATTCGAGCCATAAATCATTGTGATGTTCAGACAAGTCAGCCAGACACAAATTCAGATGATAGATGACCCATTTAACTTTGATTTTTGAGAGCAATGAGCTCTCCTGCAATAGCTCACACTGAGTAATGCCGCAGATACGCGGGCAGGAGGCGATGAGAAATCCCCTTTCCTCCGTGCCGCGGATGCTTCGGAATAATCGCACAAATGACCATTATTAAAATGCTGTGGTCCTGCTCCGGCACACCGCCGGTGAGAGAGAGAGAGAGAGAGGATTTGCATTAGCAGGCTGTAATGTTCTGATGATTTGTGATATAAAACAGTCATCAGCAAACTAATTTATCAGCCCCTGTATCTATAATGATACATGCATATACGCAGCTATAAATATTAGTATAGCAGTACAGACAGGCAAGGATGAATAAATCAGGAGGTTGCACGTGGTTATACAGTACAAGGATGCTCTCGATAACGTTTTTACTATGAAATCAACCTTGTATGATCAACAAAAAAGGAATAAACCCCATTTAGTCGGCACACAGTTATAGAAATTAGATGCCGCCGGTAAGCTTAGAAGTCATTACTGTTTCATATCTCCTCTCACTGCGCTTTTAAATGAGCGAGTGTCCTGTGCCTATTGAAGCCGGTCAATTATTCATTCTAGACATGCAAAAGCAGTTAGTAAAGTAGATAAAACTGTCAGTGTGCCACCGAACACAGGAAATTCCTGCTGGTGGCTCTCTCTGCTCACCGCTGTGTGTGTGTTAGACAGAGAAAAGAGAGGAGCGATTCACTGAGCAGGTATTCTAATGCAAGGCCAGAGGAGGGAGGAAGAGGGGAAGAGAGGGATTGAGAGAGAGAGGAAAGGAGAGAAAAGCTGCTCTCCCTGGGGGACCTGTTTAGCCACACGCCGTAATGCCAGACTTTCAGTCTTGTTAGTAAGCAGTCTGCCAGGATATGAGGCAGGAGAGCTTCAAGAACAGTAAACATTAAATTGAATTCATTAACAAAGGCCACCATTTGCTGCTGGATGAAAGGTCCCAATGCCCAGCTCAAACCACCCCCCCACCTTACTCCCTACTAAACCCTCTATGTGTCACCTGTTTTATTCATCAGTCTTTTGTTTGTGTACGCAGCTTTGTTTGCCGGCTGCCGAAGAGCTGCTTGGTTAATTTGGCTTCTGTTGATGAAGGGTTTCCAGGTCTTTCTGGAGGCCACCGTCGCTTGGCACATCTAATTGTTGGCAGACCTGCAAACAACTGTTGTGTTCCAAAACCTAGATATCTGACTTCAAATGCAGTATCCTAACTAAAATAGAGCATTACAAGTGACTGATATGAAATGCCCTACGTAGTCAACAGCAAGCGGACACAATTAAATATCAGTGAAAGATCAAGAAAGACCTGACTCACACACCGTGTGTCCCAAATGATGCACTCTATGCATTATGGGCAGTCGTGGTCTAATGGATAGGGAGTTGGACTTGTAACCCAAAGGTTGTGGGTTCGAGTCCCAGACCTGGGACAGGGATTGTGGGTGGGGTTAGAGAATAACCAGCGTATATTCAGAGAATAATCACCCTCTCTCCACCTTCAATACCACAATTGAGGTGAGACCCCAGAGCAAGGCACCGTTACCCCCACTGTTCCCTGGGTGCCGCAGCACTGGTTGCTCTGGGTGTGTGTGTGTGTGGATGGTTTGTTAGTTTGGATGGGTTAAATGCAGAGCACAAATTCTTAGTATGGTAAACCATACCTGGCTACATGTCATGTCCTTTATGTACTCTATTTTATGAATTTTAGAAGGTTATTCTGATCTAACAAGTTGTCAATATTCCATATATATAATTAATTAATTAATTAAGTGCATCATCCAGGTATGCACTTTGTATTTTGGTTCTAAAATGAACACTCTGCTTGAACCATTTATATAAAAAACATATTTTGGTCTTAGAATTTGTTATAATGCATTATAAAAGTTCTTGTAATGCATTAATTATGCCTTGTAATGCACCTTACAATGAATAACACATTTCAATCCCAAAAATAATTGTAAACACATTATAATACTTATCAATTCATTGTTACACCATGCATTTTACATTGAATTATAATTATTTACGAGATTTCATGTATTACAGTGGTCTTTCTTTCATCTTATTTATTCTATCATTAAAATGTATTATTTCTTCTCTCCACCATGTTGGATTAATTATTGAATTTTCTTATCTTCATGCTTTTGTTTGTTTGTCTTGGAAAGTCATTTTTTTTTATTACTTGCAAAAAAATTTTTTAATGAAGGCCAACTAAAACTACATAACATAAATATTAGTTAAAAGAAACAATTTTTTCAAGCATTTTTGTTTGGATACATTTTACTGCTGTGGGGTTTTTTTTGCCACATGGATGTTTTCTGTCAACCTTTTACACCAGCCTTCAACAGTCTTCAGAGGAAAAAAGTACAAAAAACTGTCATAATTTACATCATTTAAAGATGTCTGACCAAAACAGTAATTTAAATGAATGTTCAAGCTGCTCTTTTCCAAGACAATGAAGCTGAATGTTGACAACAGCTGCCTCAATGTTTTGTTCTAGATAGAAGATAATATAGTTTGGAATGACAAGAAGACAGAATTAACCCTTTAAAATCACTAATGAGGCCCTAAAATATTTTCTAGGTAGATGCTTAGTAGGTTTTGAAACAGAGCCCTAGACTTCTGAAACACTGAGAGAGAGGACCAGGACTGAATAAGCAGCTCCCTAAAAGGACGTCAACAGAAATAGAGACGCTCGGACATACTAAAACATATCGAGCAAAAACAAAGATTAAGTGAACATACATCAAATAAAATTGATGACGGACAAAACAGAGCATCCAGAGAGACTGTGGAAAAATGTGAAACGTGACCCTCACCCAGGCCTCATGCCCGTCCCTGACCCATCAGAAATCCTCTGCCCCTCCTCCAGCACTCATAAGAGAGCAAAAAACTGCGATATTTAGATGGATGAGTCCGGCATCGGGAGCAGAAAACTACCAAACAGCGACCTAAAGCGATCCCCTGTCTTCACATGCTTGATTTCATCCCTTAATTAGAGTCATTCATCAACGGTCTTGAGATACGAGGTTTCACCCCGGCTCCCGCCTCACCACACCTTGCCAGCTGTCAAAATTACAGCGTTCAGTTCATGCGCCATTCCTCAAATAGTTATTTTCTACAAGCTTGGCTGCATCTCACAATTCACTATTTACTGTATTGTCTTGCCCCTCGCCGCATAGCCCCCACACATGTGCACGCTCGCACACACGCGCTCACCCGGGGGAGTAGGAGTAATGTCAGCCAGTGCTAATAGTCATTAAGCCTCAGCTCAATTCCAATTAAAGGTCATTAGCCATGTTATTACAGAGATGATTATTGTTTTTAGACTTCAGCCAAACAACGAGCTGCTTGTCCTTGGTTGGCATGTGGGAAAACAGAGCAGAGTCTAATGAGCTAACAGCATATAGATTTGTTATGCATTATGAAAGGATGCCAGAGACCAAGGTGGATGTAAGAAAAGAAAAACGCCATTTTTCAAGGCTGACAGAGCAAACTTTGGATGTTGTGATCGTTTGAGAAAATACTTTAAATCAGCACAAGCAATATCAATTATTTAATTCGTGAAATACTGCTTTTATTCCTCGTACATTGCGCCTTGTTTGCAAACACGAAATGTGGCAGAACATCAATAATTTTGCTGAGATGAGTCTGTTAGCATCATTAGCTTCACCTTGGCTTTAGCGTCTCCCTCATTACAGCGCTGCAGGTTCTGAAGGAACCTCTGTTCCAGAACAGCAAAATCCGATTTGAGGAAGAAGAAAGCAGTGGACCAGGTCTCCTCAGCCAGAACTAAAATTACCTGACCTAGAGCACTCCTGCAGGGCCTCCGCTAAAACAACAAAACATTCAGATACACTCTGTTCCCTGCACAGATATTCAACCTGCAACACAGTGGTTTGTGTTTAAGAGACTGAAGGCAGGCTGCTGAAAGGACAAGTACACCATCAAGAAACCAAAATCATGAACATTTGATGCAAAAGACTAAATCTGGATGTTTTTTACATTGATTCAGAAATGTTTAGCTATTCTTCTTGTTAAAATATGATGTTGTTCCACTTCTAGCATCTTATGGAAATAATTTGTGAAGTCTTGTTTAAATCACATTCAGTTTTTGGCATCTGAATCAATCAGTCAATCAATTAATTATTATTAGGTCATATTAAATATGCAATAATATATTTTACAATGCAAATTGTTGATTTTCTGGCTAGAAATTGAACTTGTGCTGTTTACAGTACACCTTATTTCCGATTACTGTCATTTAACATAAAACCATATAAAATGCATTTGCAGATGAGCGTTGCACAGTCTGTCATTTTTAGAGGACAGTTCACATAAAAAATACAAACTTTTTCTTCTTTTTTTTCAATTTAAAGAAAATTTTCATTTTATGCAAAACAGCAGCTTGACCACATCACAGTAGTCGTCCTACAGGTTTGAAATGACACAAGGGTGACTGAAGGATGCCAGAATTTTCATTTTGGGGTGAACTGTCCCTTTAAGCATGACCTCATCAGTCAGGATGCTTCCTTCAGTCATTACATCAAAATACACGTTCTTCCCCAGTCTTTGTAGGCATCAGCCATTTTTAAAGCACAGGGCAGTCACATGGGGAATTCTAGATTAAACAAAAAAAATACATATTTCTATCTGTCATAATTACAACTGGGTATTAATAACACTGCAAATATTAATCTTAGAAGTAAACACTAAGCGGCTTAAAGAAAATTGCAAATAAATCAGATTATCCTATAGGAATATCCTTACAAAGGATCTGAAGGGTAATGAGAAAGCCAGCCATGCTTTTTTTCATAAGTATTTGTAATAGGTAGGCAGCACTGAGCAATTCATAAGGTATTTGGCTCGGGCGCATACATATTTCAGCTTCAATTTCATTTTTTCATAAATCGCACAGCCACAAGGTAGATTCAATTAGGTTTTTCTGATTGGGTCACTGCCATTCTGTCAGGTCATTCAAAGGTTAAGGAATTCAGCGCTACAAACATGATTAGGCCACTGCGGCATCTGATCAGGCCTTCTGTTTATCATGCAGACCCACTGGCTTTTTCAAGACTGACAGTAATGACGGCGGGAAGCTTTGCTGCAGGTAACGGCTGGGGTATTTTACATCCTAAATTGCTTTATTACCACTCTTTTACGTTTAAACACTTCGGGGGAGAGAAAAACAGGGAGTCACCACAGGACTGACATCACTGCGACTCGATGCTGAAAGCGGAGTACATATTAAATCATTTTTATGTACTGAAGGTATGGGCAACATAATGTCATTTCCCCTCACTACAGAACTCTAAGGCAGAGGGAGAAAGGGAGAAAGAGAGAGAATGAAAGCAGAAAAGGAATAATTACACACATAATTCGATCTGTCTGGACTTCTGTGTCCATCTGCTGCCTGTCTATAGTCGTCTCCATTTATATGTCATGTTATAAATTCACATTTTATTGTGGAAAAATTTCTGTATAATTGTTAGATGCATGGAATATTCCAGAGAAAGAAGATGAAGTGCAGCGTATGTGAAATACAGGCTAGTACAGTTATATGAGTACTCAGTGAGTAAAGTTAAAAAACATGAATATTCAGAATTTAAACTGATAAACCAAATTAAATAGACAATTTAAAAAATACATGAGTGTTAGAGAGAGAGAGAGAGATTTATACAGTAGTGTTTTTCAGTAGTAGTAGTACAAATAATTTATAGCCTATATATAATATAATATATACATACTGTATATACAAACACATAAACACACCTATTATTAGTAGTACCCACTTTATTAATATACTATAATACAATACTATATACTAAATTGTATACTATAATACTTTTGCTAGTATTATAATACTAAATACTTAAATACTACAATAGCAAATTGTCATATTTATAATGCATACATTTTTTCACATATGTAGTTGTAGCAGTATAAATAAAGCAATAATAATATATAATATTAATTATTTAAATTACAGTAATATAATGTACATACTGTTTTCTAATTATCCTACTACTTTTAATGGTAGTACACAAATACAATGAAGGCGAATGGTAGTTATTATCGAAGTGAATTTGTACATATCATGTATCAGCCTGTCTTTACACACTGATACCTCTCATCAAGTCATCTTCCTTTCATGTCCTACAAGTGCACAGCTGTCTCTTTCTCTCTCTCACTCTCCTGACTTCCTGATACCACTGCTGGTCCCCAGATGCTGTGTGTCTGTTCCGTCTACCTCAAACACACATACACACACAAAACATTCCAACAACAAGGGATAGCAGAGAATGTGAATAATGTATGAAGCATTTTATATTGGGATTGATGGTTGTCAATCACGTCTGCCTAAATCAAGACAGCACAGATCATTTCCATTGCTGCTATTGGATATTCGAGTTGAAAGCACTTTTCCAGAACCACACATAACCAGTCAATCTAAGCATCGGCACAGGGAAGAGATCCCTCGTTGTGCCTTAATTAACATTGGGAAGACCAAAGTCTCACCCAGACCTCGCTTATTCAACCTATGCATTCAATATCTGTATTTACATGCCAGCATTACTGAGCAAACAAGCTCATTTAAAAGTTCATATGCTAATGTGTGACATTTAAAGCAAACTTTACACGAGAAAAGGACATACAACAATAGGCTTTGATTCTTTTCCGTGATGTGAACTTATGCCGTTTCCATATTTATGACTTTAAAACTGTGACACCTTTGGAGGAAAAGCTTGCAGAGGTATTTCCTCAGCCATACTTCTGCAGTAAAAAAAAAAAGTGAATTATTATTTATAAACTACAAAAAAAAATAAGGATTAAATCTACAGGACATCTAGAATTAAGCAAAATTCATACAAGCACATTTAATAAAATCACAGCGATTGTAAATGTAAAAATGGGTATTACTATGTGATTGCTAACAGATTGCATAGATTGAATAGATTTTGAATGTGACTTGACTTTAAAAAACAGCTCTTCTCAAATTATCTATTTCACTTAAGATTTAATGGTGAAGGGAAAAAAACAATGTTGCCAGCATTTAACATCTATTCATTTTAAACATAAATTATTAGCATAGCATCTCAAAACAGCAAATTAAAATAGCTTTAAGGTTTATTAGTGATAATGAAGCACAAAACAAAAACTCACAAGTAGCACAGGTTTATTTGAAGCAATAGCCAACAAAACGCTGTATTGGTCATAATTATTACGTTTTCTTTTAAGCCAAAAATCATTAGGATATTAATGTTCATGTTCAGTGATATTTAGTAAATTTCCCAAAATATATAAAAACTAATTTTTGATAAGTAATATGCATTGCTACAGTCAATTTTTAAGAAGAATTGTATCATAGCCAAAAATTGTCCTGTTAGATGGAATGCATATTTATTCAGCTTTCAGATTATGTTTCCTCATTCCATTATTGTTTTAACTTACATAACTTCATTTCTTCTGCACAACACACAACACAAACCCTTTTTTCCCCCCAGATATATTATAATCAAGAGGTGTTTCAGTCAATTCACCTGGGATCTTATCAGTCTTATTTTGAACAATTTCTTCAGGCATATATATGCTTCTTTCTTTCCTCCAGGGTCATATTCATCTCTCTCTATTCATCTTTCAACAACCAATGCTTAGAAACAAGTTGTACAACTGATGTACATCACAATATGGAAGAAAAGAGCTGCCACTGCTTCCATTTGATCACTACTTTAGACCCTTTTTTCCCCAACAGTATATTGAATGCAAGCTTACCACCAAGAACAATTAAAACTGTATGTGAGTTTGGAGTAGTAGGTTTTAAACACACAGCAGGGGTTTGTTCTGCTCTAGCAGATGCTGTAGGTGTTCTATATGGGAGGTCAATCTCACATCTCCTTGTCTCTCGTTTCCTCATTGATCTAAACCATCAGATACTTCAGCTCCCACACTCAGGCATCCAATACAACAGCGATGACACAATACACCATTAAAATTCAAGACTCCAGTATTCACAGAGATACTTTTAATCAAAACAACCTAATATATTTCACAGTCTGTGCACAAACAGCACTTTTAAATCACCAACTGGCTTTACATACTTCACCGAGCACGGCGGAGAAACCGGCGGGAAAGGAAAAACTCCTGTTGCGTCTTTGACTGCGCTTCACTTTCCGAAGGCTGTGTGTTTTGACGTGAAGGATAAACCACAATGTCAACCAATTGCGCCTTGCTTAAAGACCATCATGATCGATCGACCGGACGGCAGATGAACAGGGCCCCATTTCAGCAGTTTGCTGTACAAACCGCTCGTTCATTAAAAGATGCTCTTCCTTATTGATTTTAGCTTAAGTAATGAGGAAGCTTATCCAAAAATCTTTAGCGTTTGGTCTTAAGTTAAGGAAATCAATGGCACCATTCCCGTATGAACAGCATATTTGAAGTTTATGTGCAAAAGACAAGGCAAATCCAAATTGGATAAATCAATAGGCTTTGTCGATTCAATGTAAAACTGGCCTATGTCTTTTTAGCACTTAAAGTGAGCTGCACATATATGAAGACTAATCACTTCTGATGTATTTCATCATCAGGGCTTGAAGTATTAACATCAAGACGGCTCCGAAACGCCTGACGCCAAACATTCAAGACAATTAAAATGACAAATTTGTGCTACTTTTAATACAAGTTAAAAGTTTTTAAAACAAGTCAGATGTTCAAGGTGAAAGCAGACTCGGGGAAATCTAATCCTTAAATAAAGCTCATACTGGCATTAGCATTAAAGTGTGAATCTTGCTAAAGCTGGAGGAGGAGAAATGTGTAGGAATGTGTAGGTATAAGCTCAAAGTGTGAGGAGCTGTGTATTAAACTCCAGTCACCTTTTGAGTTCTTCTCAGCACGGAGAGTTCTTTTAAAGTTCAATCAATGGATCTAAGCTAATCTCCACCGCTGAATAGCATACAGTTTTAAGCAAAGGTCCAGCAGGCGGCGGAGCAGAAAGTTGACAATAAGTTTGCCACGTCTTTCAAATAGGTAGAACTCATTAAAAACATTCGCAGTGTAGATATCAGCGTGGGGCCTTATAAAGCAAACAATTTATTGTAGATATCGTTGTGCGGTCCTCAGACATTTCCTGTAAGTAATGAAAACCCTATTTGTTGTGTTAATATTGCTGAATGCATTACAAAATATCCCACCTGACATATAACACAGCTCTCAAATCCACAGATATTGCAGGCAGGAGATTTCCTTTCACATGTTTCACATACAAAAAAGAAAAAAACAACAGGAGAAAGCGAGAGAGGAGACAGAAACAGACTGATGGAGAGCGAGGGCAGAAATGACATCCAAATATAGCAGCAGCTGGAGCAGAGATGCCTGCTGGGGATTCCGTCTCTGATGCCACCGAGCCAAAGGTGAGGTGTATGTTAGTAAAGCTAAGCTGCAGACAACATTTCCCAGAGGTAATTGTTCTGCTCATTAATATTCATTTGAACCTGATTTCCTTTACATCAGTGACATGTTCTGGCTTTGATGTGCCGGATGGCGTGCCTCGGCGACACTTTTTTCCCCGTGCCCAAATATGCAAAACATGTTCACACACGTCTTTAAAAAACAGCAGCGGTTTGCTCCATTTGTCTGCACCTTTGTGCTTCTCTTCCCACCCATTTTGTTGTCTGGTCAGGCAGTGTTTTCCATTTAGCAGGGACGGTTTAATCATGCGTTAAAAATTACAGGCTCCTCTGTTGGCCAAGCATGACATTTCAATTGTGCAGCCAATAAAAGTACTACATGAAGAGGGCTGAGATGATGGACTAACCGCAAAGCCTGGAGATCCAGGTTACCATGGTGAACTACCTTCTCCATTTGTAGCAAGGTCAAGATTGAGGAGCCTGATGCAAAAAGCTCTGTTTTATGCACAAAAAATGGTCAACATTTATTCTGTTTATTGTTCTGACAGGTATATATCATTTTCAAATTTGGATT
>JAUMHR010000087.1:368779-388490 GCA_032361145.1 Enteromius fasciolatus
ATAAAATGCATGTAATTTTTTATTTATCTTATTTGTTATCTAAATTAATGTTCGCACTATGTTTGAAAGTCCAGTTCTTGCTATTAACAAATCAATAACTATGACCTTTTCCTCAATAGACTGCTCCTTATTAATAGTTACAGTAGTAAGGTAGTTGTTAAGGTCATGCAGAATATGTGCATTATAAATATTAATAAACAGCCAATAAGATAATAGTAGGTATGCTAACAAGCAACTAGTCGTTTATAGTGATAACTGGTCCCTATATTTAAGTGTTACCAAATGAATAAATAAAGAAAGTTCACTTTCAAAGTGAATATTTCTCCTAAAATACTTAATAGAAGTAAAAATGAATTAAGTAATTGTTTAGTCCCTTTTGGCTTAACCAAACTCATCCAAAATAATGAAATACAGTGTGGACAAGTCAAAACCAAAACCAATTTCTAAATGTGTTTAATTAGGAAACCTCAAAGCTGTAAATGCTGTAAACATGTCATGTGTTTTGTCTTCTGCACTCCGTGTCACAGCAAATTAAACATTTGGCATGAGTCACGACGAGTTCCTGTTAAGCATAAATCTATGTCTGGGTTTCCCTCAGTACCACTGTCTCTTTAAGTAGATGCCTGTGGTTCTCACACCACATTTCATGTATCATGCCAGGAACGTATAGAGAGCTGTGATGCGCTGACCACAGCGGAAAGCCGGCCTCCATCCTATACGAAAAGGGAACAGGCTTTCTCCACCTCTGTAAGCAACAAAGCCATCTTGTCTCAATCCCACATTCATAATAAATGTCAAAAGCTGCGGTTAGCTTAGAAAAAAAAAAAAACGGCTCCACATTTTGCATTGGAGCTCTCTGACCACCGGGAACACTGTCTCTTTCATACACTCAGATGCAATAACAATCACTCTGCAAAACTAAAGGAAATAAATCGCACAATTAGAGGCCATTTACCCTTAATCTTTACATAAACACAGGCCACTTCAGCCATATTAAATAACCTCATCCATGCACCGCAAGCCGTTCATCCTCACCATATTCACCTTACTCAACAGTTCCAGGTCGTTGTCAAAACAGTAAAAATAAACACAAAAAGAGTAAACGTCCAAGTGTACTAAAAAATGAAAAGCCAGGCTGCTTAAAGCTGCGACGAGTGCAAAAAGCTGGGCTAGTTTGCTTAAAAGAGCAAAAATAGAAATCTAAGCCGGCTGCTAGTTAATAGAATAAATATGGTCATGGTGCCACTGTAATCTGGAGGCAGAGGGGGCTTTGTCACAGAATCTTGCCCTTATAAAGACACGCGGCGCTTCGGCCTCCATCTGCGTTTGATGAGAATTACAACTTCCATTTAGATGCAAATACAATTAGCTCTCCCTGCCGCGAACATTAGAGCCCTCAGCAAACACAAGTGAGTTTTTTCTCTGCCTCTTAAGAGGGCATCTGTGTCCCAGCACGCAGGTGGAGGAGGGGACCGTGGCGATGCCAGTCAGCACCAGTTGGCACGGTGTCAAGATTCGCTGGGTAAACACCTCAGACGCCTGGTAGCTTATCACAATATGCCACATTATGAGGTAATTAGCAGGCGGCACTTCTCCACTTCAGCATCAGTGCCAGGCAAACAGATGCAGGAACGCACACGTGCAGATAAATATTTGTTCTGACAGCTTGACACTTGGACGGGAAAATATGTATCTGGGATTTGACGTCGCACTTTTGCTTTGATAATTCACAGCGGTGAAGTACGGGTATCAGGCTTAGCACATAATACAGTCATTAGCGAAATCCCGAGTTCATTAACATGCAGACGTTAATACGGCGACAAACGCGAAACATCTTGTTGGCACATTTCCAGCGAGCTCTCGTATAGCCCCTTTGATCAGCACGTGTGGAATGGAGGAGAATAGGAACGCGCGGCCCTAGTCCACGAGGTTAATGATATTATTGCACCTATCTGCATATTTAATTACGCTCCTTGTTAACGATAAGTGCTGTTCATTCAATTTGCTTCATTTTGTAGCTGGCACGTTTTCAATGGGAGCCCGGCAGCCAGGCTGTCGGGGAGTACAGACAATTAAAAATGCATTCATCGAATCTGTAAAACAGATGCTAACAATCAGGTGCTTTCTCTCAACAAGATCTCTTCAATCTTTCATTACCATTATGCCAGTTAGACGTAATTATCCCGTTGCCAGCTCATGCCAGCTCGCTTCTTGCTCCAGAAGGTTGCTGGAGTGTTCGTCTGAAGTATCAACAGCAGTGGGGCTCTTAAAACACAGACACATTCGGTGAAATTAAGCATTTTCTCATTAGCCGGAGGCTATTGGGCTTATAAATTATTCATTCCTTCCTCACAAAAGAACATTAATCAATTATGAAGATATAAAGAAATTAAACATGGGGAGAAAGACAAGACTTTCATATTAATATGCAGACAGATAGTACTGCTAGCGCTTGGAAATCAATACTTCTGTGAGTAATCTGCACGCTTCGGCGGCAATATGAATGCGTAATCAGATGTGATCTCAGTTCTGGATACAGAAAAGGCCTTATCCGTTATTGTTCGCTATATAGAGCATCTGCAAAAAGAAAATTAACCCTGTAAGTAAATAAATAAACATACAAACAGGAGAAACAAATAAAATCACCTTTTGCGAAGAAACCAAAAACGCTGCAAGTGGAAATTCTGGCAGGCGCACCACCAGGGACCGAAGCAGAGCGAGCCATGCAATTGGTTTGAACCCCGTGCTGCACAAATTTGTTTTTAATGCATTTTTAAAGTTTTACTGCCACTCAAGGACACTCTGGGAATAAAACTCATCCATTCAAAGTGTTGACCTGATTGGTATTAACAGCTGAAACAAATCTGCTTGGCACCATCAGCACTCCCTGAGCTAAGAGACACAACCCTGTCTTCTATCAAAGGCCAGCATGCTGCGAATCAAATATTCTGTTGGACAAATCATTTGCAGTATAGCGACCGAATAACTGCACTATGTAGGAATGAAACGTTTAACAATTCTGTCTGTATGTGCTGTTCTGATACAAAACACTGTTTTAAACTTTTAAACCTGTCAAATGCTTAGAAATTATATAGAGAGAGAGAGAAAGAGAAATTTTCTTTAAATTAAATAAAAAAATGAATTGAATTAAAAAAGTAAAATAAAAAAAATAGTATTATATAATTACAAATAAAATAAAATGAATAAAATACAATACAATTTTGCCCCCTAACGCTTATTACTGCCACATAATATGAAAGGTGAAACATTCTGCATTTTGGCTTTATCGTGTCTCATAACACTTTTGGAACTAACGGTGCTGTGAATCACTTTCTTAAAACCACATAAAATCATTACCTCTCATCACACTGAGAGAAAGACATGAGACTCATTTAGATGTGTTTATTCAAAACGCATCATCTACGACGTCATGATGCATCCTGACTGATGAGGTCACAGGAAGTTGCATAACCATAATTCCCTCCATGCCCATTCCTGATGCCCTCATTAGTGTCCAGAGCCCATATCAGAATGTTTATCTGTGTGCTTTTGGAGAAACAGTGATAAATCCATCCCCAATTAAAGATTATATGTCAGAGGTGCTGGGCTGAAATTGAATTAAAGGGGAAAAAGGCTCCTTAATATCCAGTTGATATATCCCTGCAGGTGACGGCTGTATCATAAAACCTTTTCTTCTTGCTTAGCAGACAACTGCTGAGCCGCACTGAGATTCATCTGTAAAAGCTACAGTACTTACAACACCTTCACTCGCCGAACTGACAATACCATTGTCCTGATAGGCTAATTCACTTCTCATCATACTGGTTTATTGAGTATAACACGATTTCAATTTCTCGTTCTGTGTCTGGAAAAAGGGATTTTTTTTTAAGCACAGGGAATAAAAATTGAGGAGCTCTATTCACTGCTTATGATCATAGCCAATCAGTGACCCTGCTGTGAGTTTCTCATTAAAAACCTCATTTTTTGGATGTGGGACAAATTAATGTCATTCTGTGCAATACAGCTAAAGGTTATAAGGATGATGGCTGTATTTGCTTTTACACACTCACCTTTTACCAAAGTGTGTGTGCCTTTTCTTGCAGACCCTCTTGCAGTGGTCAAAGGCTTGACTTTCTCTTCTTTTTTACTTGCACCACCTGTCAAATCAAACACACACACACTGGTCACGTCAAAAAGAAATGGCGAGCAGACATCCGTCAGTGCAGTGAATAGGGTGAGATCATAGATTCTGCCATTTGCTTGATTACAAAGGACCTTGTGTGAGCAAACACACTCTTCTGCTGGATTGGAGAAGACTTATAATGATGAGAGGAGGAAGGTAAGAAGAGTTTAAGCAGCCGTGTTCCTTTGGGAGGAACACAAATTAACTCTCGCCTCATCCCGCCTGCCTGCAGCCTCCTCCTGTTTAGTACTCAGTTTAGTGATGGTGGCATCTCTAGCGATGATCTGCATCATATTCTGCATTTTCGGAATTTAAATACCAAATTCAAAATGGAATAATTTGCATGACCATCATAAAAATAAGGATCAAAATAATAGAAGAGCATATTATAATTTAATTTCAATAAAAAGTGTAAAAATTTAAAATGTTTGAATAAATATCAACAAGTTATCAACAAGAGAATAATGTCGTGAAAGATTTTATAATAGAAAATAATTGCAATATAAAATATCAAACATAACACACAACTTATCAACATTAATGTATAATGAAATCATACTGTAAAATATTAAAGTACAAATTACTAAGTTGTATTATCAGTATTAAAGTGTGTGTGTGTATTACAGTATAGATAGTTAGATTAGTTAGATAAAACTTAAATTCTATATTGTGTATATGTGTGTAATAGCTTTATTTTATTTCGATTTACGCATTTTTTGCATTGTATAGTGTCATATGTGCAGTCAATTAATGTTTTAAAAAATGTTTTGTAACATAACTAAGCAAAAATAGCATATCAACATCCTCTCAAGTATGCAAAATTACTTAAAATCACGCTTGTTAACTTAGACAAATATGTAATTAATTTCCATCTTTAAAATTGTTTGTTTATTTTATATTTAACAGTTTATGGGTTTTAACAGTTTAAAAACCTTTGCTTGGCCAAAGTCCAACAATACCCTTTTAATTACTCTAATTTGTCATGTAAAAATGAATAAGGTATAATTGAAGTGCACATGCTTGATATCAGAGACCGCGCCATATGTGGCGAAAAACACACTGTTTATATTGTAGGCTTACCGCAACCATCAATTTGTAAAGACATAACCCACAGACAATAAAACAGCAGTGGTTTTAATTTGGTGACACCTCATATGGAGGGGTAGGAGGCAGTAAAAGCAACTCTCAGTCGAAATGCCATTTCTAGCCTTCAGGGTTCACTATATTTGCCTTGTGTTGCAGAATGAAAGCACCATCTAATACACAACACATGTAAGGCTTAGAGCGCAATCAGCACGCAATATTGTTAAAATTCAAAGGCATCTAAAAGTTGTTTCTATTTAATCAAAGAGGACAGGGGGAAAGGGATTTTGTTGTCTCCGTACCTCATTCTTCTTTTGTGCACTCTGGAACAAAGGAGTCTTAATTTCCTCTTTCAGACTTTGAATAATCCTGCTCTTGGCCTTGAGCTGTTTCCTCAGATCTTCCACCTGAGCCTTCATAGGTCCTCTGGCTTTGGACTGTGAACGAGAGGCCACAGAGAATATTAAGTGCAACTTGAAGCCTTTCAATTCCTAAACGCGCTTTGAGATGTAAACAGCACATAGATTCCGCTTATGAAAACACTTGCAGTACAAATATACTTCACATGTTTCTTCTCAAAACGACTAAAATTAGCAACCATACTTAAAGATATACTTAGCAGCAGAGCATTCGAGCTGTAAAAACAACATGCACACTTTCAAAAGATGCCCGCAATTTGCGTGAGACATTTATAAGGAGCCATTAGTTGTTCTTGTGAAAAGCTGACTAAAATTGTTCCAGACACTATTCTGCTCCTAATGGCACCTCTGTGGCTTTGTTAGAGTTTCAAAGGTAATGGGGCTCTAATGAGAAAGTCTTAATGAATCTCCCAATCTGCATTGTATAGTTTGTATAGTTTTTTCCCCTTTCTTTCTCTTTCTTTTCTCCCCAGAACCCCCCGGTGAGCTCCATAATTACTATGTAGTGAGTAGGGCATTCTTTATGCTGTTAATTCTGTGTGGCCCGTGTGTCTCACTACCCTCCTTCCTGCATCATTATTGTCACACTGTCACTCACCGGGGGGCGGGCGTTCAACCACACACCTGGAGTGCAGCGGAATTGGGGTTGAACCGCACACAGAGCACAAACGCCCCACGAAAACAACATGTATGACTTGTGTGTCTATAGTCATTATTTTTAGTACACAATGAGGCAACTTATGTGGGACAGCTGTTTAGTGAATCCTGCATCTTATTCACTAACCACCTGCAATCTGGTTTGACCAGGTGCTATCTGCACTGATATATGCTCCTTGCATGTTTCAAAGCATGAAAATGTATCCTTTCTATGCAAATTAGGCTTGGTATACTTTGACTGTGCCTTATTCTTATAAGAACTACTTGCTGTTTGCTGTTGAAAAATATTATTTCCATATAAAACATACTTCTAGCAAACATTAGTGATTCTTCAGATGACATTAAAAAAAAAACATCACAATGTAGGCATATTATTAATCATACAAATTAATTTTATAATCATTCATTAATTATAATAACCATGTGTATACACATATAGAAATGTGTATATGTATGTAATGTGTGTGTATGTATGTATTTATATATATATATATATATATACAAAACATTTTTTTTTCTGTTCCTTTTTAATTTTTTCCAATTATTTTTGTGCCAAATTATGTGTGCTAAAATAAAAACACTTTACAATACAGTTCCATTTAATATTAGTTAAGACAATGTGTGTATCATAAAATATTATAACATAACAAATAAACACAAACCATTTTCAGCATACAATTTCAAAATGTCAATTTGTAAATACTGTCTACTATTGTTAAATCATGTTTGTTGAAAATATATATATTAATTTGTGCGATTTAAAATCTAAAAAATGTATAATACCTGTTAAAATTAAGATTAATAAACAAATTAAACGTATGATTCTCCACTGATGTTGAATTATTTTAAACTGAATTTTATTGTAAATTGTTTCTACACTATTCTTACTACATGAAAGAGCTATTTCTATCCGATTAAGCCCATGAAAGCATCTATACTTTTTTATAAATGAATGTTTTTTAAATGAGTCAGAGATGTCAAATAATATTTCTGACTTGACTGAAAACAGCTCATGTTATAATTTTTTTTAAGTGTATAAATGTTTCCGCAGGTGGCCGCAGTAAGAATTTAAACACAGCTGATAGATCTGAAAATTAGTGAATGAACTGAAAGGAACTATGCTGAGGCCTCTGTCCAAAATGCTATCAAAAACAATAAATCGGGTTGTGGAGTTGCATCCACTTGCACAAATACATGCAGAACTCAACAGGAAGCAGTTAGGCCCTGACCGCTGTGACACTCATCAACAGCGATAAGGAAAGGAGAGGCAGAGGCTGAGTTTTGGCAGATTTTGGACAGGCGATCCAGAGGGGCCAGGCAGCAGAGAGGGCTCTTGATGTGACAAAGCATGAGATGGAGGGTTGGAGGAGTCGGTGCACTTCCTTCACACTGAGCTCGGCTCCCTGAACCTCTCCAGCTCAGCACGACACTCTAAACTTCTCTGACAGAGCGGGCAGGCAGTGCCGGTTTCCTGATGAGCTCTGCGAAGCTGCTAGCGACAGCTGTCAAGCGCCATGCTATCAACCACCTCTCGACTGATATCCCAGCCACATCCTATAAATATTGCTTCTTAATGTTTTTCCACTGCAAAAACTCATGCGCCCCGTACTTATATTTGGATATGTAAATGGCGGCTTTATAAAAAAAACTAACACAGAGGCTCACACAAGCCTCTTTTCCCATGAATGTTGTCCCGTGTCATCAAAAGCATAAGGAGATAAACTGATGTGCGGAATGACGGCGGAATCAGGTGCGAAACAGAGGGGGGAATGTGAGACATGCTTTACATCATGTAAAGATTAAGGGGGGGAGAGAGAGAGAGTTAGCGGAAAGTAGTACAGGTCTCAAAACAGTCACCTGATCTCTCGCGCTAATAAATTATAGTATCAACAGGGAGGACATAAATAGATGATAAATGGAATTTAACCCTTTTTTTGTGGAAACAAAAACAACAAAAAAAAAGTAAAGTAATGGTAATTTTCTGCCAGGACATTATTGGGTTTATGGACATTTCATTTAACCCTTTAAAAGAAATTTAAACACCTTTGAAAAATCAATATGGAAAATTCCTTTATATTAATCCAATACATTGTGCCTTGTTTTTAATTTCTTTTCTTACAAGAAAACCAGCTGACACATTCATCAAAAGCTCTTATTTTGTGTTTTAAAAATTACTTACATGAAAGACATTGATATAGGCCTACTCTTAGTATATCATCAAAATGAAATTTACTTTTGTGGAAACACGCACACGTGTTCGGTTTTGTGAAAAGTACGGTAATGTCCTGAAAAGTCACCTTCTCCTTGTAATACCTGTCATACCCATGTCATTATACAAATTTGCGTCCTCATTTGTGCACGTGCACAGAGCTTTTTCAAAAAATGTCTTCTTTTTGTTACAATTTTTATTGTCAGTGGCATTTCTTTATTATTGTAAAAACTAGAAATTATATTGGTAACTTTCTGCCTGTAATTCCTTTAACCCTTTAATACAACACAAAGCAATGCGCAACTCAAAACTTGGTGAAAAATCTATTTGGGAAATTCCTTCATATTAACACAACACATTATTTTTACTGACTTTTTGAAAGTGTGTGGACAAAAACAGTTAACATTCTTTTAAATATGTTCATTTGTGTCAGTAAAGTAGAGGAGGACATGGATATGTACACCCCAATAATAGTAAAAAGAAATATTTACTGTAACCCCAAAAGTAAAATTCAGTCATGTTGTTCTAAAATTTTATAATTTTCTTTCTTCAGTGGAAACACAAAAGTTGATATTTTGATAGGGAGTTGGATTTGTAACCCAAAGTTTGTGGGTTCCAGTCCCAGGTCTGCCAAGGATTGTAGGAGTGAATAACCAGCACTCTCTCCACCTTCAATACCTCGACTGAGGTGAGACCCTTGAGCAAGGCACCGATCCACCAACTGCCCCCTGGGCGCTGCAGCAATGGCTGCGCACTGCTCCAGGTGGATGTTCACTGCTGGGTATATGTGCACTTGGATGGGTTAAATGCAGAGCAAAGTCACTTCACTCACTCACTTTAAAATAAATAAACAAGATAATCAACAATAATCCAAAAAAAATTAAATAAAAACCGTTTTGCCATACAATCAAGTCAATGATACTTTCTACATGGACAAAGCATTCTTCAAAATATCTTGTTTTGTTTTTTACAGAACAAGCCATACAGGTCTGGAGGAGCATGAGGGTTGAATAAATTATAGACTGCAACCACGCTGCTTATTAAAATCACAAAACAGACAGATTTTAAATTTGTCCACTGTATAACAACTCCACTGTATAACAACTACAAAGCAATCCACAATGGCCTTATGGTAAGAATGTCCCATTTTTAACCAATTTACAGTTCAGGCCTGATTTGTTTCAATTACTTGCAATTACATCACACATTTGAACATTTTATCCAGTGGCGGTTGCCAAATATCAGTCTTCTGACATTCATAGAAAAACTTGTGAAGTGCGAGATGAAAATGAAAGCGCTGTGAATAGACGAGAGCTTTTTGAAAGGTAACTAACTGCAGTCAATTTGAGTCCCATTTCCTCTCCGAGACATTTTCAAAAAGCAGCCTGTTCCACTGGCGGATTGTTCCAGGCTCTCCCATGCTGGGTAAAAGGCTCCTGTCTCTTTTCTTTGGGGCCCAGATTCCTCTCCGGCGCACACCCCTGACAGCCAGTCAATGCACAGGGGCCAAGGGAGGCGTGCAAATTGCCACTCTCAGACTCCGAAACCCAGAGGGCATCCATTTAGCCCTTCACTACAGCCGCGTGTGTGCGCAGGGGCGCCTGTGCATGCTAGCGTACATGTGCGTTCGCGCCCGGTGAACGCAGCCCCTTAACGTGTCAGTACATCAGAACTCATGCCGCCTCTGATGCCAAAATGATATGCGATTAATCATTCATCATGACATGCATATGCTCACACTTATCGCATCAAAAACACATGCCAAACAGAATGCGCAAAATTGCCCTAGACGAACAAAAGACTATGATGCTACTCTGATATCACCTAGCCGTATTCTCATTTCCAGACATCTTATTATTCAGTGTATGTTTTAACAATTTTGTTTTTCATCATTGGAGATACCGAACAACTACATTGCAATTAGCGTTCAGCGCTTATGTGTTAATGTTTAATATTCCGTAGAAACACAATTTCCAAACATTAATGCGTTATAGCGTGCCATGGTAAGTGGCGTAAAAAAAATGGCTTCCACGCATTAAGATAAAATTAGAGAACTAAACAGATTACATCATGTCAGGCTGACAAATGAAACAACCTGCTATATTTAGCAGCTCAGAATCTTAATGATCATTCAGCGCCCGGTGTTGTAGACCGGCGAGAGAAATGGCGATGTGTTTTGTTGGCTGTAAAAACAGCTTCTCAATTTTTCAATCCGTCATTCTGCTCTATTAGCAAAGCCTAACACAATTAGTTATGAATATGCAGTAATAACATGCAAATTGTTCCCTCCCAATTGCCCCTAGGCAGTGGTCTTTGCCTCTCTAAACTCAATTCTTTCTACATCATTACAGAGGCATGGCATAATTCATCAGAAACAGGGTGGGGGGGACACCTTGGCCCAATTGCCTACGCCTGGCTCCGGTAACCAATCGGCGCCTGTTAACCGGAGTGTGACGGTGGTAGCGGGCGGCGTTAACCAAGCTTTTCCCCGGCACCTTCCCACTCTGTCACTTGTACACATCTCCCCTGGGTAATGTTAGACACTGCGTTTGAGCCTGCCAGAACAATTAACCCTTCTGTTAATTAGAAGGAAATGTCAGACGCACAGATGGCACAAGCTGGCACCCAGCCATCCCGCCAACTGACGCTGAAAGAGGCTTCCCTGCTGCTGACAGCTGCTCTCTCGTATCCCAAACCAGCAGATGTCAAAACCCTCCAGCTGGGGAGGTCTGACGGGGGTTTTGAAGGAGGAGGGCGGTGTGAGGAGGGGTTGTTCCACTCCCTAAATGTGATAGCACTTTACAGCCATAGGATCTGTTGTTTAGGATCAAAACATGAACAACATCTGCCAGAAATCCATTACAAATGTGTCTCTGAACTAAGAAAAAAAAAATTAATCAGTATTTTTTACATTTAATACTCATTGTAAACTGCTTTGATTGTAACCTGAAATAAAAAAAAAAATATTATATAATTATATTTTTTCAGGAGGGAAGAATCAATAGGAGATTCCAAGTGGTTTATTTCCCACACACATGGTCACCAAAGAAAAAAATCTTTTAACACTGGTTGAGGTCAGTGATCAGCAGAAAACAACTGTAGTGGAACTTGCTTTCTGGAATGCAAATATGGGCGAACAGGAGGGTCGAAGAGCGAGGCAGATGATTGGCTGGATTGTTAGTGACAGTGGGCCGGAGCTCTCATGTCTGCACTCCAGCCACAGTGTAGTATATTGATTTGTTTGCTTCCCTAATAAGCGGAGAAGACGAGAACCTGGAAAAAGTCAATAGAAGAAAAAAAATTTGTGTCCGCCCTCAAAGCAAGCTCTCTGAAAAGTGAAATTTCACCCTTCCAAAAAGCAATAATACTTGTGCTTTTCGGGGGAAATGGACAAGAACAGAAAAACAGATATAATTATGCAACATTGGCCTGTGTTCTACAATGAAAAAGTTGCATTACTGCAAAATCAACTAATAATAATAATCATTATTATTATTAGAATGTTATATATATGTATATATATATATATACATACATACGCAGCAATAAAATTACAGATTAATTATGGAACAAATTCAAGTGTGCATACATGGAAATCCTCTTTTATTTTAAAAGACTATTATTCTACATGAGATTTTAGGCTGCGCTGGTTTACATAACCGAATAACCTCAGCTGAAGATTATGAAAAATGTAAAAATGATGAGAAGCCTTGGAAAAAGAGACAGAGAGAGAGAGGAAGAGAAAGGGGAGCTAGCATTAATAAATCACTTTTTCCTATTTTGAGTTATTCTCATGACACTTAAATATATAAATAAATTTATAGATAAAGCAAATAGGGGAAGAAAATGCGTCACCCACAGTGATAGTACCCTTGAGGATCATTTCAGTCTGTTCCCTTTTAAAGCTTGGAGCAGGTTGCTTCCTTCATTCCATTGTTACATGAACTAATACCACCGCTATAGAGCTACAAATATATCTTATACATATATTTTGTATCTAATTTCTCTTTCCGGAAGCCAGCTGTGAATGAGTAACTACACAATGTAGAAAGCAGCTGCCCATTCAGCCCCTGGCGACACCTTCCTGCCTGAAATCACTTACTTCCCCATGAGCCTTCCTACGCCTCAGGTGAGGAGTGTTACATCACCTCTGAAATACTTTACACTAACGTTTAAAAGTTTAGGGTCAGTACTTTTTAAAAAATAAAAAGTAAAAAAAGTTTTCGCTTTGTTTTGTTTTGTTTTTTGTAATATTCAGCAAGGATTTTAACTTAACAATAAAAATGTTTCCTGAGCAACAAATCAGATTATTGGAATAACTGCAGAAGGATCATGTGACACTAAAAACTGAAGTAATGTTGCTGAAAAGCTTACATTTTAACATATATTAAAACAGAAAAACGTTATTTATGGAAACAATATGGTAAAAAAAAAAGTTCAGAAGCAAACAATCTATAAAGATTGTGTCCATATGTTGACCCCATAACGACAAAAAGTTTCATGCTCCTATAACAATTATTAGTCTTCCACGAATAACAAATCCAACAGTCATAACCCCTCAGACAAACTGTGATCATCAGACTTAAATTACTGTTCTCTGAATTGAAACTGCAAGATAAAAAGAAAGATTTTATGAAATGTAATTAGGATAATCATATTTGATCATACAACATTTTCCTCCATGGGATTTTGATCAAAACATTGACGTAACTGCTGCCATGAAGACACAGAGCGGCTCTGAATGATGTCTTTTGATGCAGACGTCCAATTCTGTCTCTCTTTCTCTAAATCTAGAGTATATGCCAGTCTTTGATTTGTGATTTACCAAAGAATAGCCCTTTGATTTTGGCCGCTCACCCAACATGTACCCAGCATACTCTCCACTTTAATAGGAAAGAAGAAAATAAAATCCGAGGAACAAATACCATCAGTTCAGAGAAAATCCAATCAATCCTTTTACAGCAAATACTGTATAGAACTGGGTGCTATGATCAAAATTTGATTATTTTTATGGTGTATTTACTGCAACGAATAACTTTATTTCAGTGATTATTTAATTAGATTTTTTTGGAAAGCAAAACATAAGATTATTAATTTGAAAAGAAAATAGCAGTTAGTTTGATATAATTAACAAACAGGCAGATTAGGCATCAAAACGAAGACATAATAAGTTAAAAAAATATTTCAAGACTTCTTAGAACTCATACAGGGTTCGTTTCACCACCAGATGAGACTGACAGTAAAAAGCACCAGCCTAACACTACATCTAATTAGTCTCTCCACACCATGCTTGGTGTTGTTTTGGAAAGCTGGGGTTTGACATTGGCCATGTAGGTGAAATATAGCGGTGTGTATTTGTGTGTGCGGGTGAAGGGTGCAGTGACAGGCGTCACTCCTGGGAAAAGGAAATCAATGCTGATGTTAATTACTCACAGGTCAAGTCCCCAAACCACATGGCTCTTTCCCTCCCTGACCCGTTTTAGCTTTCGCTCCAACACCAGCAGCCCCCTCATTCTCAGCTTAAAGGGACAGTTCACCAAAATATAAAAATTCTGTCATGTACTAACCCTCTTGTCATTTCAAATCTGTATAAATTTCCTCTTACCATCTCAACTCAACCTCAAAGTGATTTTTTTTTCTGAGAAATTTCCTTACAACAGTTTTCCAGTAAAAAGGTAAAAAAACAAACAAACAAACAAAAAACTAACAAAACATAAAGCACACACACACATCAATATCTCACAAAATCAGTTCATACAGCTAGTGCACAGTAATAGACCAGGTCTATGTGGAAAAACATCTATGAGAGAAGTAGATATCTGAATCACATGAATCATTCATTTCAACTGGATCTTTCCAATGAAGATCCAATTCGCAAACAATAGGGTAGTTTATCCACAAATAAATATTCTCTTATCATTTACTCATCTTCATGCCGTTCCAAATCTGAATTTGAATTTCCTTTCACCACCTACCACCACCTTAACTTTATGATTTGAGGAATTTGAACTGGCCATACTTTTCAATTTAATTAATATGAATAAGGCTTCATGGGAAAAAGCACCATATATGTATAAAAAATTAAGTTAATACAACACACGCTCTGTATTTCAAACCTACTAAAGTAACAGGCCAGTTTTGTAAGGAAAACATATTTTAATGAGATGAATAGTGATGTCTGATTCACAAATGAATCATTCTTTTTCTGTTGAATTTTCCCAATGAATCAACTGATCCAGTTCACAAAAGCAAACTGAATGGTTTTCTTCAATGTCAGACTGATCCAGTTCTCAAGTTCTCACTCACTGAATTCAGAGAAGATTATGAAGGAATAAAATTTCACATTTTAATTTAATTCTCACACTGTTATATGACTTCCAAAACTCTGGAATTGAATATACAAGTCACACTGACCGTTTTTGCCATTTTAGAGCTTGATTAGCCAAGTGACAAGGGTATTCTTTAAAAATCCTTTTAAAAAGGAACAATATGAAGGTGAGTAAATGATAACAGAATAAATATTTTCTGGGTGAACTACTCTTTATTAGGGTTATTCTTTAAAAATCTATATTATACGGGAAAAGGCAACAACATGAAGGTGAGTAAATTACAACAGAATGATTTTTCTTTAGATAAACTATTTTTTAATATCTCTGTCACCTTATAGTGACTTCTAGATAACTTGGCCACTCTTATCGTCAAGTGCATTAGAGAAGCAAACATGGACACACTTGTTTTTTTGGGGCACAATACTCAGAGACAAGGGTCAAGATACAGCCATTAAAAGCAGGGTAATATTTTATGCATGATCCAGAGATGAAACTCTTTGCTATTATTTTGCTCTAATGCTTGGCTTTTTAGGTCAGCCAAGACTCCTTTTATGCAGTCAACAAACAAGAAGGAACACTGATGGATCTTGTGCACTTAAAAAAAAAACACTCAGAAGGTATTACCAATTATGCAGCATTCCTGCACAAGCAACAAATTTACCTCCGCAAACAACCATGTTAAGGATTTCTCCACTATTCAATTTCATAAGGGAAAAAGATTAAGGTGAATCTAGCTTTGCTCAGTGCACCTTGCAATTCTAAGTAGATTAATGCTAACAACAAAATGGAAACTGAGGGGAAAATTAGGTGAGCTGTGTGTGTGTGTGCGTGTCATCATATTTTTTTGTATCACCAAATGTGTGTGAGTCTAATTAAGCAGAGAGACTGAGCCGCGGGACAGCTCGCTCATTGAAGGTGCACGCTTGATATTATTGTTGAGTAAAGCAGGATGGGGCATCCACACCGGCATGCATTGAGGGGAATTAAACTGCGAGAGAAAAACAATAAAAGCAAGCTGGAGGAGCGAGGCATGGAGCACTTGCTTAAAAGACTAAACGGAAGGGTGATCAGGAAGCTCAAGAGCCTCCCATTATGTGCTACGACTCAGACAGAAAATCTTACTGGCCACCATGAAGAGACAATAACTGAAATTAAATTCCATACAGCCTCTCTCTTTGAGCCCCAGGAGGAATTGCCACTATATTGGTTGCTCTAAAAATCCGGAGCTGCTTTTTACAAGCGTTCTTGTTTAATTACCTTTAACTGTGCAATCTGACTAAGATCAAGCCATTCTTATTTGGTATTATTGTTCTTCCTGTCATTGTTCTTCCAGACAGTAATACAATAACTGAAGTCAAAGGATATTTGGAGATTGATTGCAATTATTCATTTCCCTTTGACCCAGGACACTAATGTATGACAGTTTGTTTTTTTCAGAATTGACATCTTCATAGCTCCAAAGAGCAAATTTGTATGTATATGTGTCATATGGATAGTAACCTCAGGTAGCTAAATTCAGAAGATCTGTGCCATTTTTGTGAATACTACAAATAATGGTAAGCATTTGTCATGACCCTGTCCTGACCATCTTGTCTGTGTTGTCTTTGTTTGATGTTTCTTTGTGTGTGTTGTGTCTGAGCACATGGCTGTGTCTTTGTGTTTGCCAATGTGCTCTTCTTGTTATGCCTCCTTGTTTCCCATTGCCACACTCTCTTCTTTAGTCCTTGTCTCTCCTCGTTTGTCTGAGTTTCCTCGTTTGTTCCTCATGTTCTCCTTTCCTTTATATTGTTCGTCCTTTCCGTCCTGTTTTGTCAGTTTGTTGTCCTGAACTTTCATGTTGTGTCAGTAATTTCTAGCTTGTCCCTTATTCAAGTGCTTTAGTTTACTCCTTGCCATAGTTGTGTGTTTGTCCCCAGTCTCATCTCGTCCTGCCCTGTTCAGCTGGCTGTGGAGTGGCTTCACCTTCTGTGCCTGGTAGACCACCGCTGCCTACCTCCAGTCACCGTCTGCACAGTTCCTTCTCTCCGGTTAACCATCATCCGTGACTGGTCCCTCCAGTCTCCCTCTTAGCCTGCCTAACTCCCGTTGTCTCCCTGTGTACTGTTTGGACTGTGTTTACTCCCCTCCTCACCTCCACTTGTCTAGTCTAGCTATTGTCTAATAAACCTGTTAACACTCTCCCTGCCTTTGAGCCCTCCCTCCAGATCCGTGACAGAACGAACTGAACAACACTGGACCCAGCATGATGACTTTCAGGATCCTATCCCCTGCTAATGCTCAAGAGAGACTGGCTCACCATAGAGGTCTGGCTAACCTTTGTAAACAGGGCTGGGATATAGGTGCATTTACCCAGTTATTCTGTACGATGTCAATCCCAAATCAGTAGCGAAGAGCTAGAAGGAAGAGGGCTTGCCAGTCTGCTGCATCCATTAATGACTCCATTCCAGTCACCCTTGAGTCTACAGATGTTGCTCATGTTTCCCCCAGAGCCCGTCAAGCCCATTCCAGTCACTCGGGAACCAGCCAATCTCATTCCAGCCATTCCTGAGCCAGACGGCCCCAATCCTGTTAAGCCAGCTCCAGTCACTCTGGAGCCTGTCAGACTTTCCCCAATCAGTTCGGTCCTCACCAGTCATACTTGACCCAGTTAGGCCTGTTCTCTTCAGATCTCAACAAGCCGAATACTGTTAAGCCTCTCTCTAGACCCAGGTAGACGCAATCCAGTCAAGCTTCTACCACTCAGTCCAGACCCTAACAAGCCCACTTTACTCACTCTAAAGTCAGGCAGATTTAGGCCTGCTCCCGGAGCCAGTCTACCCTGCTCCCATTAATAACGAAATAGCCAAGCGGGCAGATGTCAGGCCAATTGCAGTAGATTTAAGGCTAGAGTTGACTCCTGTCATCCCTGAATCAGTCACCTATCATTGTCCAGGAGCAAGTTATGTCCACAACAGTCATGTTTGAGTCTGCCAAGCCAATGTCTATCTTCCCAGAGTCAACTGAATGCTCGTCCATTATTCAAAAATCGTTCAAGTTTGATATCCCTTTGACTATTGAGTCTATTCCTGTCTTATCCAAGTGTGTGTGGACTCTGCTGGACATGTTCCTGTCTCCGCTAAGATGACCAGGATCGCTGCCTCTCCGGCTGAGATGGCAACTGATACTACAGAGGCAGTCAAGCATGCAGTCTCGATCCATAGCAGAGGAGGACTGTCCAGGTTGTGCGGTATAATTCCTTTCCAAACTTGTCCAACAAAGCTTTGCCTAAGAGTCCTTTCTTGCCCACAGGTCCCATAGCTCCCTGTAATGCCACATCCTCAGGTCACAACTGCTTGTCATGATATACCCACAAAGGCTCTTCCTGAGCTGGCTGCCTCTCCAGTCAAAGCCATGGAGGTCATTGCAAAGGCTTTAATCTAGCCTGTTCTGGCCACGGAGGCCAATTTTTTAAGCCACCAGCTTTCTCAGTTACTTCCATGGATGCCTTTCCTTCCAGTCAAGTCTAAGAATGTTCCTGTCAGTCAAGCTCAACAGATCATTTCGGAACAGCCCACTCTTACTGTATTGGCCATGAAAGCTATTGCTGAGGCTCCTATTCAACCCATTTTCTGAGACTCTGGCCACTCTAATTGTGTCCCCCAGGTTTAGGGACCCTGAAGATTAACCCTCAGAGTTCACTCCAGTCCAAGAGCTCCAAGATTCCGCTCCTGAGAGAGCAGTTCCTAATTTGTTATAGAAGTTGTTCCTGATTCTGCTCCAGAAAGGGCAGTACCTGAATTTTTGGAGGAAGTTGTCTCTGAGCTCGCTCCTGAGAGGGCAGTTCATGTGTTTGTTATTGAGGACGTTCTTCCTAAGCACGCTCCTGGGAGAGCAGTCATAAGATCTGCCCCAGTGTTGGCTCCAGAGCCCGCTCCAGTCCCAGAGCCTACTGGATCTATTCCTAAAAGAGAGTAGCAGCAGGGTCGGCTATTACACATGAATTAAGCCCGTTGAGGATGGCAGGTGGCACCTCAAAGATTCCAAAGGTTCCAAAGAGGGTCCCAGAGACTACCCCAGACACCAAGCCTAGTCTAAGGCCTCCTCTTGTAAAACAGTCCCTTGTCTCTAGAGGGACCATCTCGCCCACCCTGTTTCCAGGTCCTCTTGGTCTCCACCACTCTGGCCTTTCCCCAACCTGCTTTTTGGACCTTCTCCCTCCCTCCCCATCCCACCACCTATGTTTCCTAGTGGGCCTTGGGCTTGGTTTGCATACTGTTTGGACTTGCATACTGTGTGTTTACTTCCCTCCTCACCTCCTCTAGTCTAGTCTACCTATTGTCTAATAAACCCGTTAACCCTCTCCCTGCCTTTGAGTCCTCCCTCCAAATCTGTGACAGTATTTTAATTATGGGCATGGGCATGTTGTACACAGAAGAACATGGCAAACGTGTCAAGAACAAACTCCTCAAAGCAAACAGAGTTTACAGAGTACCCAAGTGTGTGTGTGTTTGTTTGTTTGTTTGTTTTGCATCATAATTTACACAAATTATTTTACAAAATATACAATTAAAAAATGAGAATCTGTTGAACACATATATACATGAATATAAATAGATCTGAATAAATAATAGGGTTCAAATAAATTTTAATTTTAGAACTGCATTCAAATTTAGATAAATAATAAATGAAATAAGTAGAAATTTAAAAAAAAAATATTAGAAATGTAATTTTTAAATAAATGAAACTGAATTTAAAATTATCCTAAATTTATATATTTATATATATATATATATATATATATATATATATATATATATATAAATACATACAAATGCATGTATCTATTTCAGAA
>JAUMHR010000087.1:391562-410853 GCA_032361145.1 Enteromius fasciolatus
TTACGAATCATTTAGAAATGGGGTCAAATAAAATCTATTTTTAGAGAAAACTAAAGTGTTTTTTGACCTTGCATACACATGAACCTGTTTTAAGACACTCATAAAACAATATTACCCACCTTTAAGATGGCATAATAGGGGCACTTTAAAATGCTTCGCCGCAGTTTCAAAGACAAATATCCACCAAGTGGCGCTAAAACTCAGGTTCAATACCTGAACCCTGGCACATTTTATTATGTTTATATAGGTACATATTGCTGTTTTATTACTATCTGGGAACTGTTGATGCCCATGTTGATATCATTGTCATGCCGTCAGGCAAGGTCTCAGGTCTTGCGTATGTTTCCATTGTCCATGTGCTTTTTGTTTGTTTACGTGTCTGATCATTTGTAACCCCATCCTGTCATTATTGCTTACTTTCTGCCAGCCCTGTATGTGTTCAGGTGTTTTGTTTCCCCTGTATGGGGTTTTGTTCCACCCTCCTTAAGACTTGTATTAGTTGCGTCTGGAAGCCGCACCTAGAGGGAGGGCTATGTCATGCCGTCAGGCAAGGGGTGCTGTTTTCTGCCCAGTCGGTTCAGGTTTTACAGCTCGAGGAGCTGTCACCCGTCATAGCAATCCCTGAAACACTAGTGATGGGTTCCAACACCATGTCACAGCGAGAGGGGCTGTGCGGTGTCCAGTCTGGTCCGGTCACACAGCCAGGAGAGCTGTTCAAGTCCCAGTCAGTGCCAGTTACACAGCCAGGAGAGCTGTTTTTGTCCTCTGCGGTCTCAACCCCGCAAATAACGGGTCCTAACCACGAAGCATGGTACGAGGAGCCGTGTCCAGAACTGTTGGTCTGCGAACTGTTGGAACCATGGTGGCCGGATCCGCCAGACCCGGATCTGTGATCTGGATCCTTGGTGGCCGGATCCGCCAGACCCGGTCTGTGATCTGGACCCATGGTGGCCGGATCCGCCCCGAGCTTCATAAAGACTATGAGGTCCCAGGGCCAGAACCTTCGGAGCCCGCGGGTGGCTCGGATACTCCAGTGGGTCCACTTATGGCTGCACCATCTCTGGAGAAGTCGGTGTCAGCCATAGATTCTCCAGAGCCCCCATTCGTGGCTGCTCAACCTGTGGAGGTATCTGGGTCACGGTCCGGAGGGTTCAGCAAGGCCTCACCTACACCTGTTCAGTATCGGAGGGCATTGTTAATGTCTGTATGGTCTCTTAGGGCACGATCTCTGTCTGATCAATCTAGAAGGGAGCTATCATTGTCTGGTGAGTGCAGGTGGGCCTCTCCGCTGCCCGCTCCACCTTTGAGGGCGGTGTTACAGACTGTTCGGACCAGGAGGTCTTGGTCTTTGTCTGCGTTGCCTCGGAGGGTACTGCAATCGTCTGCCCTGCCCTGGAGGACATCGCTTCCATTGATTCCACCCAGGTGGGCGCCTTCACCACCTGCTCCGCCCTGGAAGATGACTGCGACGTCACGGAGGGCGTTTCCGCCATCTGGTCTGCCAAGATAGTTATCTCCGCTGTCTGCCCCGCCCTGGAGGGCGTTCCTGCCGTCTGGTCTGCCAAGATGGGTCTCTCCACCGTCTGCCCCGCCCTGGAGGGTTTGGCCCAGGAGAGCATGGTTGCTGTCTGGTCGGCTCTGGAGAGCATTTCAGCTGTCTGGACCGCTCTGGAGAGCATCTTGGCTGTCTGGTTAGCTTCAAAGGGCATTTCAATCCTCTGCACCACCCTGGAGGGCGTTCCTGCTGCCTGGTCGGCCCTGAAGGGCGTTCTTGCCGTTTGCTCTGCCCAGGTGGGCATCTCCGCCGTCTGCTCCGCTCTGGTGGGCACATAAACTGTCAGGTCGGCTCAGGAGAGCATTACCGGCCCCCGGCAAGCCCAAATGGGCTGCTCCTTCATCTGATCCGCCGTAGAGGGCGGTTCTCTCGTCAGCTCTGCCCAGGTGAAAGTCTCCGCTGCCTGCTCCGCCATGGAGGATGTTCCCACCATCTGGCATTCCCACCACCCCACCCCTATTGTGTGAATTTGGCCACCTCCCTCCTGTGTATTTGTGTTTTGTTTCTCGCGTCTGGAAGCCGCGCCTTTGAGGGGGCGCTATGTCATGTCATAGGCATTGCCTGATGTTGTTTACCTGTCGTTTGGTCATGTCTCTCTTTGCGTCTAGTTCCATGTGCTCTCTGTTTGTTTTCTGACCTGGTTCCTCATGTATCTTCCTCATTTGTAACCACACCTTCCTCATCAATGTTCATTCATTTCCAGACGTGTTTTGTCCAGGTGTGTCTGATTAGTCGCTGTATAAATTCACTACCCATGTATTGATTGTTTGTCAGATGTTAACGTTACATGTCAGCTTGTGTGTGTCTACACTGCTCATCGCTGTCCTCGTTTTCTTGTTTTGTTTTAATAAATGTCACGTTTTGATTGCATTCCTGCCTCTGAGTCCTGCCTGCCCGCGTGGAAGCAAGAGCGCGAGATTCGCTACAGCCGGCAACCGTTACAACTCGTTACAACAGCTTTCCAGGTAGGTTTTTTGAAGCATCTTGGAGATGTTGCCACAGTTCTTCTGAATTGAGTCTGTCTCAGTTTGTTCTGTTACTTCATATCATTCCAGACAGACTGGAAAATGATCAGATGATCTATGAATAGTAATATAGCTAAATAATTAGTTGTAGTAGTAGTAAATGAATTTAATGAATTATATTAAGGTTATATTGTAATCTTTTTTTCTTTTTACAAAAAAACTTTTAAAAATAATAAAACAATGTTTTGTCTGCTTGCTAAAAATAACATTTAAATTTAAAACAATTTAATTATGCTAAATATGTAGGAGCATCTGGTAAGCTTCATTTCGCTATTTGCATTTTTTTTTCTGCTGTCTACAATCAGAACAGACCTTCAACCCATTTTCACTAGACCTGCTGTAAGTGAACATTTATATTAACCTTTTACAACATTTCACTGATGTTCTGCATTCACACATGATGTGATGAATGGAGAAGTGAGATGAAGAGGAGGAGTAGGCATATTATGCAGATCAAAGGCAGGGCTGCAGAGAGCAGAGCGGTTTGATTAGAATGAGGTATTGGAGGTGTTCAGAATGGAGAGGAGGAGGGAGCCGGGTCTCATCGACTGCGGACGGAGGGGCCCAGAGGAGCCACGAGGTCAAGTCGAACCCACTGAGTCGCATCAGTGTGGCAGAGCTGGAAATGAGTCCCATGCCGACGTGCTGGATCAAAGCCCGGCTCCGTTGATCCCTCATGCCCAAAGGCCACCAGTCAAGGTGAAGCCAGAATTAAAAATCCTGAGCTCAAGGGCGGAAAATGAGTTTTGAAAAATGAATGAGGGACCGTCCTATGACTTTGGGGTGAGGGAGAAAATGGAGAGTGAGTGAGAGAACGAGGCAAGGGAATAGAGGCATGTGACTCACATCCAGGCCAAGCATGTGTTGAGCGCGATGGATCACTTATGTGAGTGGTCTAATGTCGGTTTTCAGCTCCTGGATCTCAGCTCGCAGACAGCTACTGTCCTCCTCCAGGCATGTCCACTTGATGGTCCAAATCCTGCCGAAATCACAAAGCCAACATCTTCAACCCCTCCACACTGCTGCAAATCCAATCTGTCTAAACGAACAGTTTGAGCTTTAATATAAGCTTTGAAACATCTGCTCCAGGTTGGAGACCTTTGGGCCATAAGCTAAGCTTATCAAAAGGTGGCTGGGGTTGATTAGGCTTATGTTGCATGCTGATAAAACACAACAACATGGTTATAAGTATGTAATTACAAGTGGATATATCAGAAACCATTTTACTAAAAAAATGACGCTATGTGTGTTTCAAAGTACGACTTTTTGGAACATTCCTTTTAATCATGTCTATGCATAAAGTGATAGCAATAAGCAGCCGTACTTTGAAAAGCCCATTATTTTAAAACAATTACAAAGCTACGAAATGGGTTAATAAATCTGGTTATATATTGCAACCATTCAATCAGTGCATTTGGAGCTCATATTACCAGGTTCAAAGTATTCTTTACATTGCAAGAGGCAAATAAGCAGCTTTTAATGCTCTGAATCTATTCAATTGCCAATTATGTACATTAGAACAATGCTTACTGCAGTCAATGGACAACAGCGCAATATGCCTCTGGGACAGCACAGATGCAGTCTTCAATCTAATTCTGCTGATTCTTGAAAACATAGACGAATAGAAAAGGAGTTCATATGCTACCCCGGCATCAATATTGTGTGGTCTGACTAATGAACTCCTCTGTAAACAGAGTGGCATTTACTGTTCTCTGCATTTTAGGGGTCATTTGCAGTGATAACAGCTTATATTGACTTTTGTCTAAATATTAGCCAAATGCATGTTATTTGTTGCATTATACACAGACTTATAACCCACTTACGTTTAACCTAAATGATCATTCTGTCAGGATGAATGGCTTTAAACTAGGTTAGGTTCCACAGCACCAATGACCATGCAGGGAGGTGAATAATTTACAATACATACCGATGAATTATTAAAATATCTATTAGCGGCGCACATACTAAATAGCAGTTAGTGCATATTGAGGAAAGTAATGTGAATGTTCACCTAGAGAGCTACAGATCATGTTGTGCCTATTATCGCAGAAATTATTAGTAATCTTAATGTGTCTCTTCTGGTTGTCCTTTTTTGCTACACATACATATATAACATACGTGCGGTTGAATTCAAACTCTTTAGCATTCTCTCAGTAATAAACACAATAGGCATAAATATTGAAGAATTGAAGGTTTCAAATTATTATCTTCACGAGAAATAAACCTTGAAGACTTTGAAAACTCATATAAGAGTGTGAATACTTTCCTATACACAATAATCAAAAATCTACTATACAAAAAATAGCTTTTGAAAAGCTGATCAACACTCAGTATGGCGTAAACATTTCCAGATGAACAGATTCTATGGTCTCTATATGCGTGACAGACTATTGTAGTAACAAGGACAGTATACAAAAGATGAATTGAAAATACGGTAATATTTAAAGGACAGTTTATATTTAAGGTCTGTCGTCATGTACTCACTGTCACCTTATTCCAAAATGACCTTTCCTCTGTGAAACACAAAACGAAATTCGAAGAGGAAACCATGAAAAGTGAAAATGTTAAAGGGTCTGTCAGTGCCTTACATCTGTTTTACAAATATAATGCAGGTTAGGAATAACACAAGGGTGATTTTGGGGTGAACAGTTCCTTAAACTGTGAATTGTAAGATAGTATAAAAAAGCTGTTGTACAGTATATGTGCCAAGAGAATAACTTGCTTGCCATCCCTGGGAGACAAAATAATCACTCTACACATTATAACTACTACACAAACACACACACATTATATATACTTCACTAAATACAAAAAAGGATATATTAGCTAATGATATATTAGCCTAAGTAAACTATGCAGGTGTGGGGAGCATTGAACAGAACAATTGCATTGCTTATTAGACTCGACGTTTTCCATGGAAAACAAAATATAAAACTGAAGCAAATGCGTTATATTTAGTAAACCGTGTTACTATGGCGTCTGAACGCTAATTTATATGAACATTTCAATTCTCTTCACTACTTTTATTCCTCTGTTACAATCTCCGCGCTTGAGCGCATGCTGCTCATAAGAGCCCGCCCTTGCTCGATAGCGATTGGTTAAAACATGCCGTACTGACAATTCTATCGATTTTGATTGGGCGGTTTGCTGTCAGACGCCAACGCACGAAGACTTGCGTGATGCAACGCCTCTCCCACATGCACAACGCGATGCGATTCATGTTTGCGTCGCTCAATCAGATATTGCGATTGGATGCATGTGATCAAGGGTGCAGAGAAAATGCAATTTGCAATTGGCTCATCTGCTTCAAGGAGGGGTTAACGGAGATAACCCGGAAAAAGAGGAAGAATAGCGCCTCAGTTCCGAGTCCGTTCGTGGACTGTCAGTCTTATCATGGGTAATTATACTAAATTTATTTGCTGTTGTCAAATCTCTGTTAACCAGACATTGTGAGAAAATATTCTAGATCAAGATGCATTGCGTTTTGTGCAGGACAGAGCATCGTTTCCTCCCCAGTCAACCTAACATTTGATTTGTGCGTTTCAAATTATACAGCACGAAGTTAATGTAGGTGGTCGAGAAGAAACTGATATTTTAACTGTTGTTATTAACCAGGTTATATCAGATCCTATCGCGTTTATGTTTTACGTACATAATAATAATAATATATTTTATAACAATACAGTAACAACAATGTTAAGTATATTTCTTTTTTTAATCAATATATTAAATAGATATAATGCTTGTCACCTTTTCGGATAATTATTATTCAGATCCTGAAACCAGGGGGTGTTGGTAGTTCTTTTCTTTGTAATTAGTTTGTTCATTTTCACCATTCTGACCCATTCAGGTCTATTTGCACACCTGTTAAAACCATCATAAAATAACAAAGATTCTCTTGTCAACATAATCAGCCAATCAAATTATAAAAGCATTGCTTCCACTAACACTTTACATTTTCTATCTTTGTTTCTTTATTTAAAAAAAAATATGCAGGTATCTGATTAAACTGGTTACTTAGCATTACCTGACACTGCCATGAAACATAATAATTAGTAATTAATTAATAATAAATAGTTATTACAAGATAAATACAATTCTCACACTATTTGAATGAGATACATTAATATGAATGATAGCTGCAGCAGTATATAATAGATAAACTTTGACTAAAGTAATGTACCTGAAAGTTATAGCAGTAACAGTTTATTTTACAGTCCTGTTTCTCATCTACATACTATGTAGGCCTACTACAGTAACTAGATAATCCCTAGCTATTAACCTTGAACCTAGTCTTAACCCATGTAGTTACCTCATATTACCAGTATTTTCTTACACTGTACAAGTACACTGTGAAAACACGCAAGTGCGCGTACTGTAAAATAAAGTGCAACCATTATAGCACCATAACAAAAAAATCTGTAGAAAACCGGATAATGTCCCAGCAGAAATTTACTGGCTCAGTTTAAGTTTACAGGCATTTCCCTCAACCCCAAAACACATAACTATGCAAAAGCACCTGTAAAAAATCAATACAGAAAACTCATTCATATTAACACGGTACATTACAGGATGTTTTTTTACTGACTTTAGAGTGTAAATTTTAGTATGAAGTTTTAGAGTGATCAGAAATGCCGTCATCGCACAGAATTAGGACAGCCGATTGCTGTGGATTTGATTGAGCTCTAAGTGGCGCATAGCACACTTAACATAATGAATGGAGTTAAAGTCAGACTGCAGTATGATCTCAGCCCAGGTCAAAAGGTTGCCTATAGATTTGTGCCAGTGTTGCATTTAAATGGATTAAAATTTAAAAAGCAGACTATTTTTGTTGGGTTGTTTTGCAGATGTGTTTGAAACTAAGCTTGAGTCTTTCTTCCATTTGTGGGTAAAATGTTTACTAAGCTGCTGCGTCCATATAAACAGGGAGGCTTGTATTATTACATTACATGACCTTGCTAAGTCGGATGAGGGTGAGAAGAAAAACAATTCTCGTACATAAACATGATTTTAAGGGCAGTGGTTTGTGATGTGGTGTCATGGAATAAGGATGGTTTGTTTGCTGTAGCTGCTTCTAATCTGCTTAAAAAAAAAATAAGATGAAATGCTGTTTTTATGCAAATACATCATTTCATAAAGGTGATGAAGAATTACAAGACAAATGTATTGAAGCGGAGATCCTTTATGTGGACACAGCAAAGCCTGACTGCCCTCTGTACAGCATAATATGCATCTTCACAATTTTCTCATTTATTAACTGTTCTCTTCAGTCGTTCCTGCTGCCTCAGCCTTTAAATGTTTCATGAGTTTTTAAGCTGTTTTTTCTGCCTAACTCTGTACTTAAGGCATTAAATCTTCCACCTTCATACTCACAAAATCAATTAATTCTTTTAAATAATTTACATTTTGTGCAAACAAGATTTAGCAAAGCATACCTTTGTGTCAGACCTAGCTGCTATTTCTTAGACGTTAAGTTTTGTCAGAGCGGGGCTCTTGCAATTCATTGGTAATTAGAGAAATGGGGCAGTCTGATGAGACATTAGGACCAGACCTTGAACCCCAAGTGCTTTTGCAGACATTCATATTTTATGATACAGACATAGAACAATTAGAACGGTCACAGGACGGGTATTTTAGCAGTCCTGTAATCCCATTTCAGGATGACATCACCTTTAAAATTCAGAAACTGACAGACCCATAAGTGTTCATAATAAAACAGATACTTCTGGGACAGAGTTAAAAGTTGAATGCAAAACAAGGAGACTTGCTATTCTTCTGCCAGCTGAAAATGTTGCCGAAGCTCTGTAACCTTAATCACTCAAATGATTAAAGCAAGCGAAGGTTTAAGACATGAATGAGTGACATCTCGTCTGCCGCTGGAAATACAAAGTGACACGTTTAAGTAAAGGATAATAAAACCCCTCTGGCATATGTGATTTCATTTTTATAAAAGGCACTAAAATTTTCAGAAAATACATATATTTAGATTTATTTTATTTAATATAATGTAATAAATACTTTTTAAATATAAAAAAAATATATATATATAATGCGTTTATCAAGGGTGCAATTAATTATTCATAATAATTATCAGAATTGACAGAAATATCTTTATCTTTATATACATCAAGCTATCCTGAAAGCAATGTATCATGGTTTCAATAAAAATATTAAACAGCATAACTGTTTTCAATATTGATAATAATTTGTTGTTGTTAAAATATACTAAAATAGAAACAGTTATTGCAAATTGTAATAATATTTGACAGTATTACTATTTGATTGTGTTTTGACTTCTTTTAAAACATTTTTTTAGTCACGCTTCATATTAGGTGGCCTTAACTGCTATGTACTTACACTAAAAAATAGGTATGGTGTACTTATTATGTTCATGTTGTATTGCAAAACACTTTTGTTGCTGTTCTGATACAGGTAAGGTTAGGGATAGGTTTGGTGGTATGGGTGGGTTAAGGTGTAAGGGATGGGTCAACAGTGTAATTATAAATGTGATAAAAAAAAATGTATTACAGATGTAATTATACATAGGTATTTTTAAAAATATACAATGTAAAAACATGTATGTATGTACACAACAAGTGCACTGTACCAAAATAATTTAAATGTAAGTACATAGTAGTTAAGGCCACCTAATATAAAGTGTGACTTTTTTTTATTTTTACTGACCCTTCACTTATAATGCAACATAATATATGTATATAAATATAATCACATAATGTATATATAGAAAAAACATAATAAATATGCTGTTGTTTAAGTAAACAAATATAAGATCTTCTCCGATTTGCCCCAAAGATGCAAAAGCTGACAGAATGTCAAAAGCAAGGTCACGTAACCACAGGCTTCCTAAAAATCTCCTGATTCCAAATTGTCCAGTCGCTGCAGGAATATCATGGCCTGCCGCCTTGTAATGCAAAAGCCCAAGGTGACTCTGTGACCCAGCTTATCAGTTGCAGAACTGCAGGCCTGAGCCTCCAGTGGGCTGCCTCAGGAGAACATGTTTTATAGCCCGTGCCGGTGTCAGGCATTTGTCATTTAAGGCTGCTTGTCAGGACCTTGACTTGGCTGATATAACCTTATATGCGTGTTCCCCATCCATTTTGCAGCCCGAAGATGGGCTCCATTTCCTGGAAAATTCAACTGTAAATTGAAGTAGGGTTATAAATAACAGAGCGGTCATTTTGTTATAATATATAGCTAATGAGAAAATCAGTTTACAAATATACCTATTGTGTCCAGTTGTTTATTCATACTGCTATTGTTTTAGCTAGGCCATGTTTTCATGGGCTATTTGTCACTGATTTTTTTTTTTCGAGTGCACTGTAGTGGCACTGTAAACGTGTATGAATCACTGCGCTCCATGTAGGCCAGGTCTTCTGATTACAATAGAGGTAAACACAGCCATTGATTACGAATTTGGCCGATTACATAAGACACATGGATTTTCAGCTTTCCGGTTAAAGCCCTGTACATTCAAATGCTTAATTTTTATAGGCAGTGCACATTGACAAAAGTGTCTAGTTGTTATATATTTGGCAAGTACTTTGAGTCTGAGAGAACATGTCAATAGTAATCCTGATATTGATAGCAGTCCTATAAGAGATGTTACTTGCCCGAGCTAACATCTATGTGATCCTCTAAATCATAATTACATTACTATTGACAGGCCCTTGACAATAGTCACATTACTATTGATAGGTTGCTGTCAATATTATGTTCTCAAATAAAACATATTCATTCATAACTTGTAAACTGCTCAATAAAAGCCTATGACGAGAACATGGAAAAGCTGTATCCCCAGAGTCGCCTGCCGCAATGATTTGTCTCACCTGGGCAAGTGCTGCTGTGCAGTGAAGGATTTTTTCCTTAGCCGAGAAACTATTGAACTGGTCTGTAAACCTCGACACGTACAAACCATAATCCGCTGCCTAAAAGGGGAAGTTTGACTGATTATACAACGAGTGTAACTACAGTTCCCAACGTGTGTTTAAAGCAGATAATTTGAAAACTGATTCATGAACATCTTGCAATCCTTTTTTATTGTCCAGTTAAGTTTCATTCTTAAATGAGTGAAGGTTTTAGGCCCAGATGAACCTGAAGTATTGAAAAAAGACTTCCCTTAAAGATTTGGAGATGCTTCCTGCAATTTTCATAAGCCAATTTATTTCAGATATTGTCCAAATCCAGTCCTAAGCTAAAAGGTGGTCACCGCAGCTCCTAGCTCTCATTTTTTAACCATCACGTTTAAAGAGATAAACTCAGCCTGATACGAACGCATTCCATGAAAAATTGGCAAACGTCACAGTTCTTAGATCCCTTATAAAAAGCCGTCAAAGTAAAGTAGTTCCACATAGCGGATGTTTACTGCCTTTCCAAGCCTGTGCTGTTGGGATAATCTCCTGTGATGTGATTTGTCCTCAGACTGAATCTCGAGAGGGAACAGCGTAAGACCTCCTGTGCCTCTGCCCTGCACAGCTAAAAGGGAATTTAGGATGGGTTTTACATGTGAAAAGTGATTTCAACTCAAATGCAAAAATGCATAACCGTTTGCTTCTTCTGCTTGTAGCTGGAGCTGGAGGTGACAAGCCTTTCGCCAAGGCTGGCCCAAGCCCTTTATCTCGGGTTTTGAGAATCAGTCAGCTGGATGCTTTTGAACTGGATGGTGCACTGGAACAGCTTGTTTGGTCACAGTTCACCCAATGTTTCCAGCATTTCAAGCCTGGGCTCTTAACCCCTGTGGAACCAGAACTCAAGGCCCTTCTCCAGCTCCTCCTGTGGAGGTTCACCGTCTACTCCAACAGTGCCACCGTGGGCCAATCACTGCTCAATATCCGGTACAAGAACGCTCTGATCCCGGGACAGAAGTACCGGGCCATGAGCCGAGCACAGAAGTTTTGGTTCGCTCTGCTGACGGTCGGTGAAAAGTGGCAGAGAGAACGCTCCCATAGCTTGTTCCTCAACCACCCTGCAGATTCCAACGCACGCAAGGCCTGCAAGGTGCTTAGCATCTTAACGGGCCTTACCAAAGTGGCCAGCCTGGTCAACTTCCTACTGTTCCTCCAAAGAGGAACCTATCCGACACTTACCGAAAGGTTGCTGGGAGTGCAGCCTGTCTTCAGTCGACCCCAAGGACCACGAGACATCAACTTCCAGTTCTTGAACCGGGAGCTGTTGTGGCACGGCTTTGCAGAGTTCCTCATCTTTTTACTGCCTCTCATAAACATGTGGAAGCTGAAGGCCAGTGTTGCTGCTCTGTTCTCTCCTCTGAAGGAACTGAGAGGAGCGGAAGGTTCGGAGGAGATCCTCTACACCGAGTGCGCTGTTTGTGGGGAATGGCCCACAATGCCTCATTCGACTGGCTGCAAACACGTCTTCTGCTACTACTGCCTGAAGAGCCACACAATCGCTGACATCGGCTTTACTTGTCCCAAATGTGGCATACAGACTGGAACGATAGAGCCGGTCAGGCTTCACGTAGGAACAGAGTTGCATCAGAATTAAAACTTTGCCTCAAACAGCCTTCTGACTGACTTTGGATACATATACGGCCAGAGAACTTGAGACCAAGTTGAACGTTTGAGTCTATCACAGAGATTAGTTGATGAAAGCATGTGCCGCCTTCTGAAACGAGAGCATTTGTTGCCATGAAATATGCAGAATTTTGTACAAAGAGACAAAGTTAATGATGTAAAATTCTAAAACAACATCATTTGTGTCGCTAATTTATTCAGCCTCATTAAAGTTTAATAGAAACTGTGTATCAGAGGTCCACTTTTCTGCATTCTTGGATTGAGCGCTGAGCAAATGAATAAACATCAAAACAAGCCTTTGCTCAACTGCCTGCACGATCCAATTCCCCTCATCCCCTATGAAGAGAGAAATTTGCACAAGATCAAGGAGAGGCCATGATAGCACCAGGGGGTAGTTGGGTTGGATGCAGATTGACAGACATCCCATCATAATCTCCATGGCCCTTCTTAATACGCCAGTAAACTGTAACAAACCAGAGCAGGACCGATGCAAGTTTCGGGCATATTATGCTCTAAGCCTAATAATGACTGCAAAGATGGGTATTTATTCTGCTGTTAACTCTCTCCAGTGAGCCATGCCTCAGGCCAAACACATCCAAATGGACTCAGACCTGCTGGAAACTCACACTTCAGGTTTTCTTTTTTTTTTTTTTTTTCTTCTCCCCATACCACATTGCTTTAATTGCCCATTGTGAAGGCAATCAGTCACTTCTCTGGGCACGAGGGGTCTAGCGGTTTGCAAGATTTTGTCATTTTTTGTAATCGTTGCTCTCAAGTTCACCATGACAAAGAACTGAAAATTGGGAACATGGCACACCGTTCTGCCCTCATGTGGGTTCATTGACATTATTATGCATATGGTCAAATAAACGGGACCACCAAGAAGTGTAGCTCTCACTAAATGCAGAACTATCCAAGTTTACTTGTGCACTAGGTTAACAATGTTCAAAAGATATTTAATGTGCAACAGCGCATGTTTATACGCTTTGTTTTGTTTCATAGGATTAAAGGAATTTGCCACCACTGTTCTGGAAATGTTGGGTAATGGTTGCCAATTTACAATATACACAACATATGGTTCTGGTGTTTTTCACATAGATCGAGTCCAGGGAACATCTGCCCTTCAAAATACATTTGTTTAATGACTTCAAAAGCCTCTGAATATAATCTTGTAAAACAGTCTACCAGACACAATAGACTATTGTATTTTTATGTAGTTGCATCAAATAAGATTCAATTTTTCAAATTCCGCTAAACTATTATTATCAGCATTAATTATCAGATAAAATATTTCTTTGTTTATCATTCTTCCCCTACTGGTTTTAGGCATCAATTTAAAGTTTTAAAATAAAGGAAGATGCGGACACCTTTTTGTATAGAATTTTGTATTTAACAAGGCTTCAAACACATGAAAATCATAGTGAGTTACATTCAAAGAATGTAAGATGTTCATATAAAGAATCGGCCCTCATTTTGCACTTCATCTTCTCCAAATCTGATTTACGCTCAGGGTAGCACTGTCTCCAATCAGCAATAAAATCTGCAGACTTTGACACCATTTACTTTGCCAATTGCCCACATGCTTTTCTTTTTTTACATACATTCTGAGTTTTACAACGGACAAGGCCAGATTCACACTTTGATGAGTGATCCTGCTCATTACAATCGACACATTCTTGAACCTTTGATGTCAGGCTTTGAGATCTCTGATTAACAGATGTGGAATTAAAGAGTCTGCATAATGCTAGTACTTACCCTTTGCAGCTATTCTTTGCTTAATTAAATAGTAGCTTAAAGTGTACTGAAATACATAACTATTAGTTTTAATACAAGTGTCTGTTTGGGATTTTGATTTTGTGTGTGCTTTTCTGGGCAAGGCAAAAGTCATTAAAAACAAATAAAGCATCTGAGATAAAATACTTCAAGCAGTGCATTGCCATGTGTTGCTCTAGACTCCTAACTAAATGTTCATGGTTAAAAAGCAAATCCAACACAGCTACTGGACAAACTTGTCAACAGTGGCCAATTATCTGTGTTTCTTCACTGTTGGAAGGGCATTTGCACTCTAAACCGGGAATATGGGGAATCAATGAGACAAAAAAGATACATTTCCTGACACCCACTGATTTCTCAACATAAATGGTTCACTTTTGACCAGCCAAACAACCAGCCATGTGTATCTCTTGCTGTAATTGACCCAGTTTCTCATTTCATTCAAACTTCCAAAAATATTGCAGCATACCTTTGAAATACACTATTGCGTTGGTTTATTATAAGATTTTGTAATTTTTTTTTAATTGGTTATAAAGGTATTAAGGGGACATTCTATTTTATAATATTGAAAACATAGGGGAATGTTTTTTTTTTTTTTTGTTTTTTTTCAAATGTTCTGAACACATATATGTATATATTAGTGCTATCTAACAATCTTGACCTTGCGTCAAAAATAAAAGTTTTTGTTAATATATGTTTGTGTACTGTATGTTTATTATGTGTGTGTATATAAACACATGCACACATATATTTAAAAACCATTGCCATGTGAAATATTACTACAAAACTATATAACAATTATCTATTTTAATATATTTTAGAATAATTAAAAAAATGTATTCCTATGATGGTAAAGCTTTGATTTATTTGTTTATATATTTATTTGAAAATTATTTGAATATAAATATTTACATAAAATATATGCTGCATGTGTGTGCATTTATATATAAATAATAAATATATACAATACAAATACATGTAAAGATTTATGTGATTAATTGTTAAAGGCACTTTCATATGTGTGTGTGTGTATATATATATATATATATATATAGTCAACATTTAAAGTGGATCAAAATCTTTCCTAGAACACAAAACCAAAATATGTTCTTGTCTTAGATTAACTTTTTTTGATCCACTTCAAATGTTGACTACTGATACATATGTGTATGTATGTATATATGTGTGTGTGTGTGTATATATATATATATATACAGTTTATACATAAAACGTATTTGAAAACTAGAAAAAAATTAATGAAGCATGGCATGGTTTCCAAGATAAAACTTTTTTCAAAAAAATCATTCCTTGGGACATGAAAGTGCCTATAGTTGAAGAAACCCCCTTTTAATGGACAAGCTAAACGCCATGTCTTCCAGCTCTTTCTCACAGGGCCTCTCAATTCCAGGCCGATGCTAATGAATGCAAGTCTGGCACTGACATTATCTGCTGGTAACGTCTGAGGTGGAGGGAATGAGTTTGGCACGGTAAGTGATAGCCTCGCTGACTCCTGTGGAGAACTACAAAGACAGACTGCATGCCTGGAAGGAAAAGCCAATACCTGTGTGCCTCCACAGGCCCTCCGTTCATTGGCTGTGCCGGACTAGAGTGGCTTAAAGAGAGAATGAACGACAACGAGGAATTAAGGGGGATTATGGGCCAGTCTGCGCTGTAATGAGCCCGAGGTGAGGTGGGTTCCAGCCAAAGTCTGAGCAGGCCTCTCATTGATGTCTACTACACACAAAATTGCAAATAATCTGCAGACATCCTTCCAGATGTCCCCTTGAATTTCCTGCGGCTTAAGACAAATCAAATGCGCTTTGAAAGTTTTGATAATCAAATAGCAAGTTTGATTGAAACCTTGCACGTAGAAGAATGTAGCGTGCAGCCATCTAAAGATGTTTAACTTGTGTCCTAATGACTGTCATCCCATCTCAAGGGAATTTTACAGGGATTCAGGAGAGAATGATACCTTCTCTTCCCTGAAAGTGTTGACAGAAAGAGACTGAATTGCAGCATCTTGATTTGAAATGCAACAGTATTTTATTTTTATCATTTATTTAAAAACCATTGCAATGTGAAATATTACTACAAAACTATATAACAATTATCTATTAATCTATTTTAATATCTTTTAGAATAATTAATAAAAAATGTATTCCTATGATGGTTAAGCTGAAGTTATTACATACTTCACAAATCAGTCTAATATGGTGCTTAAAAAACTTTGTTAATAATAATAATGATGCAACTTTATATCACATTTCATACACAACAAAAAAAAAAAAAATGTATTGTATAAAACACATTATTATTAGTTGAATGGTTTATATAAGTTTTTCCAGGAAGTTTGAAACAACAGCATTTACTTAAAATTGTTCCCTTTTTTGTCTCTGCTGTCACATTTTGACAAATAAATAATACCATTTTATGGAATAATATTAATTACCATGAAAGGTTGACACACAAATAATAAAGCGTATTCAAATACAGCAAATTATAGTTTAGAAGATGCTTGCTGAAAAGAAGCTGAAATCTCTATAGAGCAAATCACCTGAAAGGTAATGACAACATACAGCATACAGATGTTCATTTCAGTGCAGCTGGCCAAGAAAATCATTTCCTCCCGTTCCCATGGAAACCATACTGCAAAAGATGTCTGTCTGTGAACTTCAGCTGGAAATCACAGAAGCAGACATGTCTGCGTAGATTAGCCTCAGCGACTGAATTTGTTCTGTTTGCAAATTCCCCACCAAACATGGAAATTCTGATCAGCGGGAGAAGAAGAGAAATTGATTTTCATGCATGTTATCGTGTTTTTTTTAAATACGGGGGTACAGATAAACGGTGTGAACTTTCTCCTGTTCACCTGCTGTCTCTATATCCTATTTGCCTCCATTATTCACTTTTTTTTTTCAAAAAGGTACAAGGAAGTTGTCTGAAACAAAGCTTGTACGCGTGATCTGATATTAGAAAATTCCTCATATTTTGAAGCTGGAGACCAGGGCACTGCTATTCATCAATGAAATTGACATACCTTTGCTTTTCCCTCCTCCAAAGCCTGTTTTTCCAGAGGTCATTGTCAACACACCCAAATGAAAGTCAACTCTAAGATATCTTTCAATCTGAAAGCAGCGACTTGTCCTTAACAGACTGGTGATACCGCACTTGTATGAGGACGGGCTGCCCTCTATATGCCCCAGCTGATTGCTTTGCATTCACAACAGCTGTGGCTCTGCAGCAATTTAAAATTGCGCATTATCTTTTTTGCTCAGACATTTGAAAAGGCAAAATTATTCCTTCTGAAATGCATTTTATTTTGTTAAAAACAGATGCTCAATTTTAGGCATCTGTGTGGTATTTGCTCAGTTTGAATAAACATCACACACAAATGTACAACAGGACCATCTGTGAGGCGCACCATCTTAAACAAATTACAAATATGTAGATTTAAAATTATGTAAAATAGCAATATGCAGCAATTTTCAAATGTTGTAAACAGATATAAATGTGGTGATTTCAGGTTGACTTGGACAACAAATGGCAAAAAGTGTCACTGTGTGTGTGTGTGTGTGTGTGTGTGTGTAAACCAGCATTTAAAAAGTGCTTTGTATAAATACATTGAAATATGGGCTCAATCTTTTATTAATCCATCATAAAGCTTCTGAATATTATTTTCTTGATACTATACAAGGTTAATGCTTGTTCAAAAATCTAACTGTACATAAGTTAATTTACTAATTAATTTCTGTACACTAATTTACAACAGAACCATTTCTTAGCTGCACAAATAATAAACAAACTATGTACGTCGATATAAAATAATTAAAATATTTGTACGTTTCATCTACTAAAGCTACTGATTTATAGTGTGTGATGACATATATATATATATATATATATATATACTACAATTACAAAACTATACACACACACCCCCACATATACAGTATATATATATATATAAAATTATGCAAATATTTGTATCTAAAGTACTAATTTTATAGATGCATGTGTGTGTGTGTGTGTGTGTGTGTGTGTGTTAAAATACATAAATACAAATTATAACTCCATGTAGCTATTATTTAATTAGGCCTACAAATAATTTAATAAATCTCTCTCTATATATATAGCTGCATATAGCTATTATTTCATTAACAATAAAAAATAAATTAAAAAATAATTTTAGACACACACACACATTAAAAATAATTTATAAATATGTACATATAGGTTTTCAATCAGCACAAAGCCTCTGTATATTATTTCCTTCATATCATACAGAGTTGATGGTTGCTCAAAAGTCTAACCATACTGAAAGCTATTTTTCTGCATGCATTTCTATTTCACAGCGGTATTTATGCCTAGTGTTGCATCGCTGCATGTATTTATGTATTTATCCATTGAGAGGCACACAGCATGACCTACAGCTCGACTCAGAGCATCTTGGGGGCTGGTATTCCCCCCGGGCCTCTCATCTTTTACTGTGCTGTGACAGAAAATGGAGGCAGCGAGCGCAGAGTGCTGCATTAAAAACCCTTTACCCATTGGTGATTTATAAGCGTCCGCCCAGCCAAGCTCACAACGCCACACCATCTTTCCAGCGAGAGGCCATTTGTGAATTTCAGCTATGGGGGGTCGGGTGCTTCATCACAAAGACCAACTTCACTATGAGAAGGTTGCACGTCTAGTAATTTTGCATTTTAATGGTTATTCTCACCTATTCAGTCATGATGCAGTGTTGGTGAAGTAGTTGAGCAAGACGAAGTACTACAATTATATGATATCCTCTCGTTGACACCAGGTAGTCCTGACAGTGAATATTTGAATATGGCATAAGCAGAGACGAGGAAAGAACCAGGCATGTTTTTTTTTTTTTTTTATTCAGTATCTGCGCAGACAAAGTCTCGGGTCACCGGAAATCAAAAGTACCTCTCTAGAGACAGACTGGATTCTGTGTCCTTGAGATGAGGCAAAATATAAACTAAAAAAATTTCCATGCTAATTCTGAATTGCATCTGCTTGTGTCTGTGCAACTTACTACATGAATGCTACATTTATTTGATGTATTCAGTAACACTTTGCATAAAAGTGTCATTTGTTAATGTATTATTAACTAGCACAAACGAAAAATGATCAAAACATATATTACAAATTTAATTAATTTAGTTCATTGTTCATGTTAATTTATAGTACATTAACTAACCAACCCAGTCTCATATAAAAACGTACCCTGACTACGTTGGTACAAAGTGCAAAACGTAGAGGGGTTACAATAACGGCCCTTAAATTGTATGACTGTTACGTTTTTTTACGGTTTAGCTGTGATCCACGCACGGATTTGGATTCAAATATTGGGTAATGATATTGCCATTATTGTATTGGGGTGT